>JAFFST010002893.1:32591-50596 GCA_022414735.1 Noturus placidus | reverse complement strand
GTGTGTATACTGTATTTTTATTCCTGTAAAGCTGCTTTGAGACAATATCTATTGTAAAAAGCGCTATACAAATAAAATTGAATTGAATTGAATTGTATTGAATGTACTTTTAACAAGGTCGACAGTTCTGTATTATAAATTCTTTATTCTAATATTTTGAGGTAAAGGATTTTTTATTTCCATGAGCTATAAGCTATAATCATCAAGATTAAAACAACAAGACTTGAACTATTTCACTTCATGTGTAATGAAACTATAATATATGAAAGTTCCACTTTTTTAATTAAATTACGGGGAAAAAATGAACTTTTCCACGCTATTCTAATTTTTTAAGATGCACCTGTAAGTAAATTCGAAGGTGTTGTTATGCAGTAAGGATTGGGTGAATCTGGAACAGTAAATCTGGTTTGATGGGTAGTGGGCATGGAGAGCCCTTTGGTAATGTCAACAAGAAGTCGAGCACGGTCTGTTCAGCCAGAATGGAGCTATCAGCAAAACTAGTTGCATTGTCTGTTCAATGTGCTGCAGTGTCATGCATAACAGTGACAGTGCTGCGAAGGCATACAATTTAGCCAGTCAAGCAGTTCTAATATTATACTATTTACAATATTTCTAAACCAGATATAATTAATCTATTCAGCCTTACATCTCCTGTGCTGGCAATGTTTTTATAAGGGTTGAAAGCATGTAGAGTACTTAAAATCTAGATGATCATCCTCAACAACTGTTGAGTTGTTAAATGCTGTTGGAGAATTTTATGTAAGTCTCACATTTTTGGAAGCCTTCTTTATTTTATTTACTTCAGTTAAAGTTGCTGTTAATCATGTTATATTATTCAGAGTAATAAACACTGTGGTTCTATGAACCCCTATGCAGGTGTCATGCATTGACATTTCATGAATCCCTGGTTGAGAAACCCTAGGTATACGGTTACATCCCCAGTGCCCACCTTCTGCCATTTTACAGCAGCCCTGACTGATAATATTCCTCTCACCTTCTGTTATATCTAAATCATTGCATGGGGTAAGTCCTGATGCCCTAAGTACATGATAATGATGGCCATAGTCATTATTATCTAAGCCCATGATATTGCATACAGCCCTTAATTGCAGTGTCTGGAAGTAACTGTAGCCCTTTCTTGTAAGTGAATAGAAGTAGTCAACAACACAGTATTGTAACATGCCTTTCCTCTTCATGTTGAGTAAGTCCATGCTTCAAACTGCACAATCTTGTGTAGGGAGTGGAATGGTATTTGGGACTGGGATTTATTTAAGCTAATCTTTAAAGTGCACATCTGCGCATTTTCATCTGCACAGACAGCAATTTTACAGCAAAACACTGATTGTCTAGATGACTAGGTGTTGCTTAACTAGTTTGATGAGAATATCACCTGATCCATAGTAAAGTACACCATATGGAATAGCCTTCCAATTAGTGTTCGGGACTAAGTCTAGGCTGAAAATATATTTCTTTAGTCAAGTCTTTTGTAAATAGTTTTTATTTTTTCATAGGTAAAGGAGCAGATCTAGAGGGTGTTTTGGTGAACTGGGATGTTTGGCTGATGTTGTCCCCTCCACACCAACCCCCCCACCCCCTCACATGCTCACTCAGGTTTGATGATGGTGGAGTGGCCGCTTTATGTCCCAGGGCACCCTCATGTTTGTGTTATGGTCTAGCTATCCCTTAGCTAGTCTAGCCAGAATTCCCCAGCTTGCAGCTTGCACACAATGTACAATGTCTTTAACCATTATGTGACAATTAGCATACCCAGTAATCTCTCTCTCTCTCTCTCTCTCTCTCTCTCTTTCTCTCTCACACACACACACTTTTTTCTCTCTCTCTGTTGAGCTACATGCTGATGGTCTACTTCTGGCTTGACTTATCCTCACTTGGAAGCCACTCACTGCTGCTGAGGATGGCCCCACATGGGCAGCCTAAATATACATGGCATTACTGTAGATAGTACCACTTAGAAACTATGGCTTTGGATTGCAATTGATATGAAAATTATTGCTATGACAGCTCTAGGACTGCAATTGCCACAAACAGTTTTGCACTCATGTCTCATAATTTAAACAAAATAGACTTCATGTTTAAACTATAATGAACTTCATGGATAGACAATTGCACTTTTTGATCATATGGTACACAGTTATACTGTAGAATGGAATTATTTCTAATCGCACTATCCAGTGTCACTCAGATAAGGATGGGTTCAACTTTTGAGTCTGGTTGTCATAGACATCCCAAAGGAACTCTGGACTTCAGTTCCCAACAGCCACTGCACCTTTGCATCACAGTCACATGACCAGCTGCACCTGATTCTCATTCATGTTAATGAGTCCTTGTGTGTATATAGTCACAGTTTGCACAGCACTCTTTATCTTGCTTTTATTGCCTTCTGTTGCCACGTTATGTTCTCTTGTCTCATATGTTTTGTTTTGTGTTTGTTTTCATTTCCATGTGTTCATAGTGTCTTTTGGTGTTCTGTTTTTGGTATTAATTAAAATATAATCTGCACATCCATCTCCGCCTTAAAATCGTGACACTGGTTCCTTTCCTCATGTCGTCTCAGGGAGTTTTTCCTTGTAACCATTGCTCATTAGGAATAAAGTTATAAATATAAAATTTATATTCTGAATTTATATATGTCTGTAAAGCCACTTTGTGAGCATGTCCATTGTTAAAAGCACTAAATAAATGAAATTTAATTGAATTGAATATTTAAATAATTAATAGGTCATTAAAGATGATCAATGATCAGAGCATCACTGGAGAAACATGAACTGTCTGTGGAGCTGAAATAACTCTGCTCTAACAAATTCTTACTCCCCAAAATATTTAACCTAATGTATATTGTATATCAGGATCCAGAGGTTAAATGTAGTTTAATGTTATTTCACAAATCAAACAAAAGCAATTGAAATAGTTCAACACAACAAATGCTTTAAGTGGTTTCCCCAAATTCATCTGAAAATGCAATTTATAATCACTTCTCCTGTTCCAAACTTATTCAACCTCTTTATGGCAAGTATCTTTAGTACTTAGTAGAGAATCATTTTGCTGTTATGACCTACTGCAAACAAGATGCAAAGCCAGAAACAAGCTTCCTGAGGAATCTTAACCCATTCCTTAGCCCATATGGGGGGCTGTGGATCAGGTGGTAGAGCTGGGTTGTCCACTATTCGTAGGGTTGGCGGTTCGATTCCCAGCTTGCATCACTCCAGTGTCTTTGGGCAAGGCACTGAACCCCAAGTTGCTCCCGGTGGCAAGTTAGCGCCTTGCATGGCAGCTCTGCTACCATTGTGTGTGTGTGTGTGTGTGTGTGTGTGTATGTGTGTGAATGAGAACCACTGTAAAGTGCTTTGGATAAAAGCACTTTATAAGTGCGTCATTTACCTTGAGCAAGTTCAGTTCAGTAATATTCTTGGGTTTGTGTGCTGCAACCACCAGGTGACTGTGATGGCTCTGTAGAATCTTCCAGGACTTTTTCTGCAACCAAGCCTCAGTGGAATTTGAGGTATGCTTGGGATCATTATCCTGTTGGAAGGTCCAATGACGCCCAAGCTTCAGCTTCCTCACAGATGGCATGATGTTTTCTCCTAGGATACTTCAATGAATCCATCTTCCCTTTCACACAATGCAGGTTTTCAGTGCCAGAGGATGGAAAGCAGCCCCAGAGAAGAAATCTGGTTGCAATCGTTGATAGCATCCGTTTTCTGCCCTGTCCAGGTATTTCATGACTTTTCTGCCCCTAGTCAGTTCAGGTATTTCATGTGTTCCAGCTCAAGCACACCTGTGCAACTAATCAAGCCCTTGATTATTTGCATCAGGTGTGCTTGAGACAACACCTGTTTTGCATATTTGTGCTATTGTGAGGGATTCTAGTCAGTGGGTTGAATAATTTTGAAACTGGAGGTCATTATAAGTTCCATTTTCAGTTGAATGTAGGTGGGATTCAAACACCCAAACCTTGGAGGTTCAAGGCAAATATGCAAACCACTAAGCCACCCTGCCTCTAAGCCACGTATGGTACAGATCATTTTTAAGCATGTAACTAATGAAAGTTAGTGTTAACTAATGTCAGGATGAAAGTAAAGTCCTAAACAAAGAAAATATGTGTCCAAACATGCTATCCCAAATTAGCCAAACATGTCATTAACCCTTGTGCATCCTTATGGACATTTTTGCCTTTTTCTTTTTTCTTTTTTGGGTGGCTGTGGCTCAGTCGGGAGAACGGGTTGTCCACTAATCCACTAATCGTAGGGTTGGCAGTTCGATTCCCGGATGACTCCACATGCCAAAGTGTCCTTGGGCAAGACACTGAACCCTAAGTTGCCCCCGATGGCAAGCTAGCATCTTGCATGGCAGCTCTGCTACCATGTGTGTGTGAATGGGTGAATGAGACACAGTGTAAAGCGCTTTGGATAAAAGCGCTATATAAGTGCGCCATTTACCATTTACCATTTTTTGTCTTTGTTAATGCAACCAGCAGAAATTTTTGCAAAAGGTGTGTATTTTTATTGGAATTTTAATGTCACCCTCATTTTCTTTCACACATCTATTTTAAACTAGATAAATAAAATAGTTACACTCAGGACCTTAAGTACAAAAATGACCCCACTGAAACCCATTCAAACTGCAATATTTAATCCCTATGACGTTTACGCATAAAATCATGCATTCTGTATGTGTGTGTGAACAGTTTGAAAGAAAGAAATGATATTGTTCTGGAAATCACAAATCCGACCTCATGTATATGAGTCAAAAAAGACTCGAAGGTTTGTGAATGTTTGGTAATTATGATCAGAACTAATACTTGTTAAAAAAATCAACATCAGTGAAAGTGGAAAAAAATATATAATATTTTTATGACAATTTTTCGACATGGACATTTTTGTCCTTTATGGACCTGAGTGGTAGTTGTTGTTTTTTTTTGTTTTTTATCTGTGACTGCATAAAAATATGAATCCATCAAAATGAATACTGGTGTTAATCATTGACATATAAAAGACTGTAATAATCAAAGAAAACAAATCTGATTATATGGAAAATAATCCACCCATCCATCCTCTACCGCTTACTCCTTTATCAGGGTCATGGGGAACCTGGAGCCTATCCCAGGAAGCATTGGGCACAAGGCTGGACAGGGTGCCAGTCCATCACAGGGCACAATCACATACACACTCACACACCCATTCATACACTATGGACACTTTGGACATGCCGATCAACCTACCATGCATGTCTTTGGACTGGGGGAGGAAACCTGAGTCCCTGGAGGAAACCCCCGACGCACAGGCAGAACATGCACACGGCCCTGGCGAGACTCGAACCCCTGACCACGGAGGTGTGAGGCAAACATGCTAACCACTAAGCCACCGTGTTCCCCTTATATGGAAAATAATTACTATTTAAATTTTTTCATTAAAAAAAAACAACATCTGTGGTATTTGTAAACAAACCAGCATTTAAAAGGTTACAATTCAGTAAATGAATGAATGTTTGGTAATGATGTATCAGAACTGATGCTATGAAAGTTGAAAAGAAAATATTAATATATAATATTTTTGGACCTATATGTAACTATTTATTTTTTACTTTTTTTTTTTTTTTTTAATTGACGCACAAGGGTTAAAATATGGTTCTCAGTCAGTTATGACAAAATGGTATGCTTCTATAGCATATGATACAAACATGATATATTTCTTTCTTCACTTGTAAGCAGAACACCTTCCATGACAATTTCAGAAGTGAATCATGATTAAAAACAAACAAACAAATAAATTAATAAATAAACTTCAAAAGATATATCAATGCAGTGAAGGGCGTAACCATGTTATGGACATTGGGGGGGTCCAAGTGTTTGGACATTGGGGGGGTCCAAGCGCTAACCCCCCCCCCCCCCCCTGTGCGCAGCCAAACTTCCAAATTTGATACTGAAATTTTGTATATTTAGAACATAGTTTTAGGATTACAGTTACTGTTTGAAGTCACGTGGTTTCTGAGTGATAGAAGCTCCCACAGCATGGGGGAAACTGCTCAAATACATCACCGAACTTGTGTTGAGTCTGGGCGAAACCAAGTGTACAATTTGGGGGTGTGGGGGGCATATTTTCCGTAACAAACGTGAATATATTAAAAAAGAATATAAATAAATAAATAGATAAATAAAATAAATAGAATAGATGAAGAAAAGACAGATCCGTTGACAGGGAGAATTAAAGCGGAACATATAGAGAATATTTTCTCCTGTATATTGGGGGGGACAGATTGGTATTTCCTCAACGTTGGGGGGGGTCACGACCTCCCCAAAGAGTGCGTGGTTACGCCCATGAATGCAGTATCCATGAATTCGCCCTGCATTGGTGGTCATCTAATTCTAAAATCGAATTATATGCCTTAAATTATTTGTTTGTTTAACAAAAGATGCACCCTTGATGGTACTTCCACAGGGACTAGGATAAGCACAGGTGGGTAACTTTATTTTTAAGAGTGTAGCATTAATCTTAACGCGCATTCCTTATACTGGACTCTAAATCAGAATCGATAATGAATTTTAGTTGGACTGTGATTGCAACACTGCTGCCTCCCTCAGCGGTAGCAGTGGATTGGTGGAAAGCCCAGGTTTCGCTCACAGACTCCCCTCCTCCTCCATCCCTCCCTCCATCCTCCATCCCTCCCTCCATCCTCCATCCATCCTCCCTCCCTTCTGCTCTCTTTGCGTTGTCACAGCACCCTGGCTGCCACCTCCCCAACCCAAGCGACAACGCTGAAGATAAACACATCCACTCGATACACACTCCTGCATCTTCTCCATGTCCTTTCTGGCAGGCGGAATACATTTACACGCCTGGGTCTTGGAGCAGCTTGACGGGATCGCGCGTAATCCCGCGCAATCGCCCGCCCCCCAAAAATAAAGACTCACCACGCAAAGAAGACGCGCGCTCTTCGCCATCAAGTGCCGCTGTTCATCATCACACTGATGCATTACATCAAGTCTCAAGTCTTTTTGTGTTGGATTTGAGATGTTCCTGAAAAGCCATAGGGGATTGTTTACAGCACCAGGCCCGCTGGAGGAGGAAACCCGACACTGAATGCGTCCATGTAGGATGCTGCGATCATCAACGCAACGCATTTCCCGTGATTCCGTCTTCGCGTGATGCGGTAGTAATTTCTGGGGTCGTTTGAATTTGCTTAGGTTTAGTATAAACCCATGCGGTAGCCATGGTAATGGTTTGCCTGGGATGAAGCTGGAGGTGCGCACTCTGCTGGAAATGGAAAGATTTAACCTATTTTCCATCACTGAGGCTCGTTCCCCAGTGGTTTGTTGAAAGACTTTAGAGGCACGTCATATGTCGTTATAATAAGTGTTATCTATGATGCGATGAGGCTTCGTCTGATCTGTACAGCCCATCTCTGCTAGAGAAAAACCCTGAGGTTCTGAAAGTTCAACCATGCCGAGCTCTCGCCTCAGCGCTGGATGCGTGGACTACTGGGTGGACGGCTCACGCAGAGATGTTTCTTTGGAGGAGTTCTATACCATGGGCTCAGAGCTGGGGAGGCAAGTATAGCTATATGGTGAGGGTGTACATCAAGGTTTTCCAGGTCTGAGACGGCACAACAAAATGACACCTTTCTGTAAATTGAATTTCGTAAGAGTTGAATGCTGTGGTGTCTGTGCGCCTTCAACACTGGGTTTTCTGCTGTGTTCTTAGTAAAGATGTCTGGTTCCACTATAATAGCTGTAATTGGGTCATGTGAGATGGCATCGTTATCTCAGCTTGTAGACATTTATGATTCCAAATTGTTGCAAATGCTACTTTTGTTAGTGGTTCAAGAAAAAAAGATATTTTGCACTGGCTTTTTTTTTTCTTTTTTTTTTTTGCTGGTGCTATCAAAGCCGGATGCTGTTGGATGTTGTACAAATTACATTATACTGATATTAAGGGCAGTCTGTGGTTTAAGTTGATAAACAGAAATAGATGGGTGGATTAAGAGGATGAAGAGGAGTAAATCAGGTGATGTGGCCCAGCTCTCTGCATTCATATGATATGACCTCTGACCCCACATACCTGACACACACACACACACACACACACACACACACACATATGCCCTTATGATGGTGGACTTGATGCTCTGTTCTGAGTGCCTAATGACATTTAAGATCAGCTTTCTTGAAACCCGAGGTGTCGTCGTGTTTAATCTCAAGTCAGCAGATGGAGTGCTGCTCAGGCATCCTGTGTGTTCAGCCTTGTGATCTCAAGCAGTCATCAACTGACACTTAAGTGTTAACGATTTCATAAAACCCAAGAAAGCCCTTCAGCACCTCCACTCACATAGCAGATGATGTGTGAATTCCAGCTTCCTTTTTGGTGAGAAAAACACTGCTTGATGTGTTGGATCTATTCTAAGAATCAGTTAATATGTTAATTTCTAATCATCTATGTACATTTGAAACTAGACAACCATAGTGGTAGTGTTGCTGCCTCACAGCTCCAGGGTCTCTGGTTTGATTCTGAGCTTGGATTACTATCTGTCTGGGTTTCACTTATGTTCTCCGGTTTCCTCCTACCTCTCAAAAAACATGGATTGGCTACAGAAAAGCTGCGGTTTAGGGTGTAGTGTGTAAGTGTGTGTGTGCGCATGGTGACCTGTAATGGTATGGAATTCCATACATGGTGTATTCCCACCTCCCGCCAGGAATAAGCTCCAGATCTAAAATAAAACAGTTACCAAAGAAGAATGAATAAATTAACGTATAAAAATATTGAGAGGGCACTGGTGGCTTCGTGGTTAGCGCGCTTGCCTTGCACTTCTGGGGTTTGGGGATTGAATTTCACCTCTGCCCTGTGTGTGGAATCGCATGCTCTCGCCATGCCCCAGGGGCTTCTTCCAGGTACCCATTGTTTATCCGCAAGCCCAAAGAAATGCGTTGTAGGCTGATTGGCATTGTTGTCCATGGTGCGCAAATGTGTGCGGTTGTGCCCTGCGATTGGTTGGCACCCTATCCAGGGTGTCTCCTGCCTTTTTTCCCGGAGTTCCCTATGGTAGCATGCAGACTCCCCGTGACCCTGAGTACAGAAAATGTATGGATGGATGGATGGATGGATGGATGAATAAAAATATTGAACTGAGACTCTGATTCTTGTTACAGCTTCAAATATCTTCTGACAGAGTTTCGGAACTTAGAAGTAGGCCACCAGTTTGGAAGAAGGACACACAGCTTAAGCAGGATTGGGCTAGACAGCTGTATGGTGACTCAAATCAAAGCTCTTACTTGGTGGCATGATATCAAATACAATACCCCACTGATTCCTCACCAGTTACACATTTGTGCTACCCCAGTTTCCAAGATTATGAATTGCATCTCTGCCTTGCCTCCAGCTCTGAGCATCGTCTATTTAACATTGATGACTTCATTGATTTTTCCTTTGGTTTTTCTCTAGAGGGGCCACATCAGTTGTGTTTCGCTGTGAAGAGAAGCAAACAGAGAAGCCCTATGCAGCCAAGGTCCTGAAGAAGACTGTAAGTCAGCTTGCTGTTTTAGTAGAACGTTAGCCATTAGTTAGAAACCCAAGAACAATATATTATACAATTTAGCACTGTCATATTGTTGCAGATCGACAAGAAAATTGTGAGAACAGAAATTGGAGTTCTACTGCGTCTTTCCCATCCAAACATTGTAAGAACTTTGGGGATTTTTTTCTTCTCTGCTATAAGAGTCAGTGGAAGGATTTATTGTCTATACTGTACATACATTTCTGCCTAATATTAGATTGCATGATTTAATTTGTACAGGATTTTGCCACACCAATACTACATTCTTTTCCACATACTGCATAATTTACAGCATAATTAATGCTCTGTTATTTCTCTCTTCGTGGCTTATAGATTCGCCTGAAAGAGATCTTTGAGACGGAAACAGAGATCTCGCTAATCCTAGAGCTCGTCACTGGCGGGGAACTTTTTGACAGGTGTGCTTATATGGAAAGTCTATTTAAAACTATTAAAAACGTTCAAGGAAAAAGGGGATGAGTGATGTCATAGCGAAGAGAAGTACACTCAAAAATCTTTCATTTCGTTAAAAGTTAAGAGAATCTTAATATTTTGATGGGGAATTCTTCTTCTGTTTAAGTGCAGTGAAGCAAAGGTTTTCAGTGCTGCAGTGGTGAAAACCTAATGTAGGATAATGTATTACAAAAATCCTTTCATCCATTCTTCTCATTTCCAAATATGACTTTTTGACTGATCCGTGTATATTTTCCACCTGGAAAGGGTGGTTTGTTTGAGCGTTCTTGTTTCTTACAATGTAGGCAGAAGAACAGCAAAAGCTCAACAGATTAAAAGAACAGCTTGTGTAGTGAATGTAACATGTATACGTCCACTGGCCACACAGTGGGCCTTATTTATCTGCTGTGCCATAACGGTTGGAGCCTAACAGCTCGACAAGAAAAAAGACACCTACACATATGCTTTTAAATTAGTGGTATAGCGCAACACCACTATCTGTATCTGTTTAGTGCTCCAAATATCCATATCTGTATGGGGATAGGCTCCACATGACTCTGTGTAGAATAAGTGTTATTAAAAATGGATGAATGAATTAGAATTAATTAGTTTTGGAATATTTCATCCATCCATCCATCCATCTTCTATACCGCTTATTCCTTTTCAGGGTCACGGGGAAATCCCAGGGAGAACAAGGCAGGGTACACCCTGGTCAGGGTGCCACAATCACGTACACACATTCACACACCCATTCATACACTATGGACACTTTGGAAATGCCAATCAGCCTACCATGCATTTCTTTGGACTGGGGAGGAAACCTTAGTACCCGGAGGAAACCCCTGCAGCACGGAGAACATGCAAACTCCACACACACAGGGCCACGGTGGGAATCGTGGAATCGAACGTGCTAACCACTAAGCCACTGTGCGCCCCTTGGTATACCAATATTAGTTATATTTAGTATACTAACATTAGTTAATATTTGTGTAATTAGTATATTTTGGAGTACAATAACATACTATTCTTAACTTTTTTAAATGATTTATGATCAAATAGGGGCTGAATGCATGAAAACATTTTTTATTCATTTATTATTTACTTCAAACTCATTAGCGGAATGCTTTTTATTGTCAGGATTGTGGAGAGGGGCTACTACAGTGAGCGAGACGCTGCTCATGTAATCAAGCAGATCCTGGAGGCAGTGGCGGTAAGGCCCAGTTTTAGTGTGTACTTTTATTTAATTTTATTTAATTTTTCATATTTTCACTTGTAATTTATTTTTTTTCATATTTTAAAGCTTATTACTGTGAGTATCACTCTGGAGATATCGTACAAATAAAAAAAATCTTCATTACAATCATACATAATTAAGGCTCTGGGTTATTGATCAGAAGGTCGGGAGTTCAAGCCCCAGCACCGGAAAGCTTCCACTGTTGGGCCCTTGAGTAAGGCCCTTAATACTCTCTGCTTCAGGGATGCTGTATCATGGCTGACCCTGCACTCTCACCCCAACTTCCTAACAACTTCCTGGGATATGCAAAAAAAAAAAAAGAATATTTTAATTAAAAGAAATGTTATGTATTTGATGATTAGCTATGGATCATTACTGAGCAACTATGAATATCTGGGAAAAACGCGTGATGAACGCATCTTCTATCCTTCAGTGTCAGCCATCGTACACGGCTCAGCTGTACTTCTCACACCCTGCTAGACACACAGATGGTGTCAGAAGAAATGCACTTTATAGTCATGTCGAGACTTGTTTTGATGGAAATCTGGTGAGCAGTAATTGGATCCGATTAAGGCCTTTGTAATAGACAGACTATAGACAATGACACTTGATGTGCAAATTGATTCTAGTCTCTATAGTATGTAATTTGATTTCCAGAGCCATCTGTTCAGGTGTCTTTATCGTGATAGTTGTTTGCACAGTAAACAACGTAGCTCAGAGACAAAATTAGTGACCAAAAAAAGTGTGACAAAAATGCAAGTGTTGATGCTACATAGCCTTTATGATATAGTAAAAAAAATCATGATTTAACCATTTCTCGCAGTACACTGGTGTTCCATTCTGTCGGCGGAATGGAAATTGACTTATCTGACATTTTCAATCGGTATAAATTAATGAATTATTTTATCACCGCAAGTCTGTGATAAGACTAGTCAGGACACTGTTGGGTTTCTGTGTGTAGAGTACTGGGACTGCTGGTGAACAGGGTGATGGGAAAGATTAGTGGTGTGAGCCCCCTGCTGGGCAAACAATTCACACCTCCCCACAATAACATTGGTATAGAGATAAAATCAGACAACCAAAGCATTTTTGACAGTAAAATACTGTGTACAAAATGACTCAATAATTTTTCAGACTAGCAGACCGGTGGGGGGGGGGGGGGGGTGTCGAGATGCTTCTGCAAATTCTTAAAGCTCTCGGTGTCTACTTTCATATGAGCCATTAACCACTACTGTGGAGCGTGACATTACAAATAAATTAATTGCTGAATATTTAACTGGTTAAGAAAGAAAAAAAGATCAAGAGTAAAACAGTGAAAAATGTCTTTGTTTACTTAACATGTTCCTGATCTATGACATAAAAGTTATATAAAGTGACAGATGCTTAGCCTATTTATTATAAGGGCGGTTGTGGCGCAGGTGGTAGAGTGGGTTGTCCACTAATCGTAGGGTTGGCGATTTGATTCCCGGCCCATGTGACTCCATATACCGAAGTGTCCTTTGGCAAGACACTGAACCCCTAGTTGCTCCCGATGGCAAGCTTGCACCTTGCATGGCAGCTCTGCTACCATTGGTGTGTGAGTGTGAATTAGACACAGTGTAAAGCGCTTTGGATAAAAGTGCTATATAAGTGTGCCATTTACCATTTATTATCCTTTGCATTAAAACTCAACTTTATACTATGTGCACTTGATATTAAATATATAAGAATCTTCATATGGAGATTATGATTATGATTTATTTGTTCTGCTTAAGTAATGTGTCCGAGCAAGAGAATGGCTAACTGTGCTGGACTCTTGCGCTTCAGGGACAAAACTAGAACAAGCTCAGTGTCTAGCTCAATTTAAGTAAAAGGGGCATCTAATGCAAACCTTACTAACAGGAGTCAAATAATCTACTAATGCTTAGCAGAGAAATAAATGCTTAAAATATTAAGTTGTTGATCATGATTTAGTGTGGAATCAGAGGTCTAAAAAAAGATGCTCTTAAAAAAAACTGGTACCGTGTCGAAGAAAAGATGTTGCTAACTGTGACAAAATAGTATTTCTACAATATTCTTATCTCCATATTAATATTAATTAATGTTCTTTTCTTGGGCTGTGACTAGAGGGATTTTACTATTATGCAATGTGAAACTGCTGCATGGCAGTTGTGTTGTCATTCAGTGTGAGGTATAGTGAGCACCCTGCAAAATGTTAAATAATCCTCTCAGAGTTTAAAAAAGAAAAATCCATTGCCATTTCCCCCGTCCATTTTTAATCTCCTGAGTGGGACAAAACTGTGCTGCCTGATATGTGACAGCTTGGGAGCAGGGTGCATGCCATAGTCAGTGAAAGAGCATGCTGTTGGCCATATGCATGTTTTATTTTGCATAAAGCATTGCTCACAGCTGTAACTTTTGTCACTTTGTGTTACAATGGAGCTTGGATTATCTAGGTGTGCTATGTATTGTTGTGAATGGCTGTTGCTGCTTTTGCTGATTTTACATTTACATATACAGTATCTCACAAAAGTGAGTACACCCCTCACATGTTTGTAAATATTTGATGATATCTTTTCATATGACAACACTGAAGAAATGACACTTTGCTACAATATAAAGTAGTGAGTGTACAGCTTGTGTAACAGTGTAAATTTGCTGTCCCCTCAAAATAACTCAACACACAGACATTAATGTCTAAACCACTGTCAACAAAAATGAGTACACCTCTAAGTGAAAATGTCCAAATTGGGCCCAAAGTGTCAATATTTTGTGTGGACACCATTATATTCCAGCACTGCTTTAACCCTATTGGGCATGGAGTTCACCAGAGCTTCACAGGTTGCCACTGGAGTCCTCTTCCAATCCTCCATGACGACATCACGGAGCTGGTGGATGTTAGAGAACTTGTGCTCCTCCACCTTCCATTTGTGGATGCCCTACAGAGGCTCAATAGGGTTTAGGTCTGGAGACATACTTGTCCAGTCCATCACCTTCACCCTCAGCTTCTTTAGCAAGGCAGTGGTTGTCTTGGAGGTGTGCTTGGGGTCGTTATCATGCTGGAATACTGCATACTGACCATGCTCTGCTTCAGTATGTCACAGTACATGTTGGCATTCATGGTTCCCTCAATGAACTGTAGCTCACCAGTGCCGGCCGCACTCATGCAGGCCCAGACCATGACACTCCCACCACCATGTTTGACTGTAGGCAAGACACACTTGTCTTTGTACTCCTGACCTGGTTGCTGCCACACCCGCTTGACACCATCTGAACCAAATAAGTTTATCTTGGTCTCATGAGACCACAGGACATGGTTCCAGTAATCCATGTCCTTAGTCTGCTTGTCTTCAGCAAACTGTTTGCGGGCGTTCTTGTGCATCACCTTTAGAAGAGGCTTCCTTCTGGGACGACAGCCATGCAGACCAATTTGATGCAGTGTGCGGTGTATGATCTGAGTACTGACTGGCTGACCCCCACCCCTTCAACCTCTGCAGCAATGCTGGCAACACTCATACGTCTATTTCCCAAAGAAAACCTCTGGATATGACGTTGAGTACGTGCAATCAACTTCTTTGGTCTACCATGGCGAGGACTGTTCTGAGAGGAACCTGTCCTGTTAAACCGCTGTATGATCTTGGTCACCGTGCTGCAGCTCAGTGTCAGGGTCCTGGCAATCTTCTTATAACCTAGGCCATCTTTATATAGAGCAACAATTCTTTTTTTCAGATCCTCAGAGAGTTCTTTGCCATGAGGTGCCATGTTGAACTTCCAGTGACCAGTATGAGAGAGTGTGAGAGCGATGACACCAAATTTAACACACCTGCTCCCCATTCACACCTGAGACCTTGTAACGCTAACAAGTCACATGACACCAGCAAAGGAAAATGTTTAATTGGGCCCAATTTGGACATTTTCACTTAGGGGTGTATTCACTTTTGTTGCCAGTGGTTTAGACATTAATGTCTGTGTGTTATTTTGAGGGGACAGCAAATTTACACTGTTACACAAGCTGTACACTCACTACTTTACATTGTAGCAAAGTGTCATTTCTTCAGTGTTGTCACATGAAAAGATATAATGAAATATTTACAAAAATGTGAGGGGTGTACTTACTTTTGTGAGATACTGTATATATGAAATACTAATATGTAGCCTGTAGATTATAAGAGAATGTAAGAGCTTTGCTTAATGGCACATACAATCCATTTAGTAGACTCATTAAGTCTGCATTTATTAAGAACACCAAGTATTTTGTCTCACTGACTCATTTTTAACCTTCTCACACTGGGTGCTATGAAAGCATGACGATCCTCTAGCATGTCAAATGAACACCCTGTCATTTTATGAAACTTCCATCAATGGCTTTATTTGTTTTGTACGTTGTTACATACAGACATAAGAGTGACAAATGTCAGATTTAGGTTGCTGTGACGTAATTGAGACTTATATAAAGCAAACCACATTGTTTTTCTTCACCTAGCGTGATTTCTGTGAGTATTTTAAGACCGTGTTAAAGTAAAGACATCTGTTCTTCACCTTCGCACACCAACTTAATTAACGCAGCTCTTGGCATGGCATGAGTCATACCAGGACTTTAGCTTGAGGCTCCTAGACACCCATGCGCCATTTCTTGGATATTATGCACCCAGAATGTTAGGAAACCTAGCAGGATGAGGAATGGTTCTAAAGGACTGTAAAGGCACATCCATCATCCTTTCCAACAGTAATGGAGGTGCTGGCGGTGCTCTGGCACTGTGTTGAGTACGACAAATATCTGCTCTCTAGGCAGTTGTGAAGGTACAGTGCCAAGTGTAACGCCTACACCGCTCCAAGGTTTCAGCACAACTTTAATCCAGACATCAATGGGCCGATTCTGCTTGCTAGATTATACACGCAGATACGCTCACGCTCAAACGCACACCGTCAGCGTGCCGTGTAATAAGCATTAAGCAACTAATGAGTGAAATTGAAACAGCAAATCACTGATTAGTGCAACTCTGCCAAATTACACAGAAAGCTCAGACTCAGAGCATGGCCTAAAATGTGATGGGGGGAAAAAAGCCCATCTGCTGCAGCTCTTTCAGACGATGGCAGGCATTTTCCATTTCAATTAATCTGGCCAGCCTGTGGCCTGATTAAGTTAAATCCCATAGGTTCCACTAGAATTCTCCTTGCTCTCACTGTGCTCTCAGTCTATTCAAGGATTCAGACCTTCCAAAATAATGAAGGATTATTCCACAATGGTGCTCATTAGTCTGCCACTGATACCACACATTTGCTATTTATTTTTATTGCAGGCTGCGATGCTGCAACTTGTTCTTGCGGACAATTTGCAGGACTTACAGTATAATGAGCAGTTTCTTTTGGTTGTAATACGTATAACTGTAGGAAAAGCTCCCTGTTATACCTGCACCTGGCTCTAAACTTAACGGTTATAAACTGTTCATACTCTGTAGCTGGATTACGCCGTTCATCTTTATTTACTCTCTGTAATCGTATTTAATGCAATGTTGCGAATGGAAAGTCAAACCAGTAAGGGGAAAAAAAAGAGTCATGTAACCATTGCAGAGGGTCTCCCAATAACAACACAATCACCTTTTCCCCAACTATCGTAGCAGTTTGCCAATGCCAACAATTTGTATTTATTTTATTGATTTGATCTGTTTATAGTTTAATATTGTGGAACATCTGCTAAACCAAATGCCTCTGATTTGTTTTTTTTGTAAATAGATTAATAAGACACGTCATGTCAAGTAGATCTTTATTGTCATCTTTGTCATCATATACAGTGTGGAGTACACAGTGAGATGAAATAACATTTCTCCTGGACCCAAGGTGCAAGATGCATGTATGACATGCTCAGTTTGACAGGACATAAATAAAGTGCCACAGGAATAAGAAACATGCAGGGAGGGGGTATGTGAAACAGTGAGGGTGAAGACACAGAGGGGCAGTAGAGCATAAATGCTCCGATTGCAAAGAACATTTTACATGACAACAAGTCATCGAAGTAACCATAAGATCAATAGCTGCGACTAGAACGAAATTTAGTATAAAGTATAAAGTGACAGTGGAGTAATGGTTGTGATAGCAACCTGAGAGGAATGACATTTAAGGAACATTGCAGCAGTGTAATGAATCAGTATATTCAAAGTGTCCATGTGTTGTAAACAAGGGTGTAACCACTGTATGGACATTGGGGGGGGGGGGGGGGGGGGGGGTACAACGAACTCGGCGGGAGGATATTCAAGTGCTTGTAACATTAATGGTCAAAAACCGGAAGTGACGTTAGCCTAGCCTACTTCGTGGGTGTGCAAATATGAACAGTTAATTGACGTTCTTAAGAACAAACCAAGCCATGGTATGATGCCTTCTATACTAAACTAAGGTTGCCTACTATTTAGGTATTTAGTTACTTACTGTCTAAATAAAAGCTCGTATGTTCTGCTGCACTTTTCTACACTTGTCTGCTGTCTCCATTTCTTACAGACTGAGCGGCTAAAATATATCAATTATATTTTGTTAACAAAATATAATTGATATATGGACATGGGGGGGGGGGTGGCGCACACCTATTTTCCTTAACAATTTCTCAATTTCTCCACAACACATCTTGTCTCAATTTCTCCACAACACATCTTGATGATCCCCAAGACTTTTGGGACAACATTCTGTGGAGCGATGAGACAAAAGTGGAACTCTTTGGAAGGTGTGTGTCCAAGTATATCTGGCGTAGAAGGAACACTGCATTTCATAAAAAGAACATTATACCTAC
>JAFFST010002893.1:6730-17022 GCA_022414735.1 Noturus placidus | reverse complement strand
GGTGGGGGGGGGGGGGGGGGTCGTAGTTAAATTAGACCAAATGTCTAAAATAACACTATTTGGGTATCCCTTATGTACTGAGTCGAAATGTTCATGGCATGATAACCTAGACAAAAAAAAAAAAAAACAAGGTTTCGACTTGGCGATGTGACACAGATGTGGTCTTGTGATACTTGAGGACATTTTCTACGTCACATTATATGATGTATAATTTCGCTAACAAACAATCTGCAAAGCAGGAGTAAAATCAACAGAAGAAGCGCTAACCTTAGTCTGGCGATACTTTTCTTTAATGCCCAGAACGCCATTATTTCACATCTTTAATAGGGTTTGTGCTCGGTGAACAGGAAGGGCATTTGGAATACGGCTTGACCGTGTATCTGTACAGGGCTTCAGTAATACAACTGTATTGGGCGGCTGTGGCTCAGTTGGTAGAGCGGGTTGTCCACTAATCCACTAACCGTGGGGTTGGCGGTTCGAATCCCGGCCCGGGTGATCCCATGCCGAAGTGTCCTTGGGCAAGACACTGAACCCTAAGTTGCCCCCAATGGCAAGCTGGCAGCTCTGCTACCATTGGTGTGTGAGTGTGCTCTCATTAGTAAGTCGCTTGTAAATGTAAAAATGATATTTCTGTAAAGCTGCTTTGAGACAATGTACCATTGTAAAAAAGTGCTATACAAATTGAAAATTGATAATTATTACCTGTGTGAAGGCGAGTGGAAGATGGCACCCACTTTGAGGCAGCACTAAACCGCAGTGGAAAAGTAAAGCGAGTCTCAGGCCGATTTGGAATGGAATTGTTTATCAGGGGACGTCTGTAACGCATTCCCCCCGCGTCTCCTCATTGATAAAAACCCCTCGGATCCAGATAGCAATATTATTACAGGAGCAGCGTGTTTCTCATGGGTTGTATTTTCTATAAGCCCCAGATTTGTGTCACCTGGTCATATGATCACGCTCCGTTCACAGAGGCACTGGAGTAGATAAAAGACACTGGCTCTCATTTCAGTCTGCGGAGAACCAGTGTTCCAGCAACAGTTTGAATACACAATTCGTAATCGCAAAGTATATGGTTCTTCTAAAGCATTACTTTGATTTTCCTTTCATGAGTTGTGAACATTTACATTTATTCACTTAGCACCCGCTTTTATCCAAAGCGACTTACAAAGGAGATACAAGCAAAGTGTGAAGTGTTTGGTATCTGGGGGAGGGTCACTGTGTTCTACACACTGAGACTTAATACAACACGTAGCAACAGTCAGACTCGGTTTTTTCTAATCCGAGGCGACATCTGCATAGGAAATCATATGCGTGTGAATCTGGACGGGACTAATATGACTGGACTGCTGAGTTTGACATTAGCACGAGGTACTTCATCCTGTAAATCTTGTCAGAGTAAGATGGAGAAAGATGCAGACAGAAATAAAATCGGTGTGAATAAGATTTACCCCAGGACCTCATGTAAGTTTACCTGCTAAAAAGGTGTACTTAATAAACGGTCTTTGTCTCATGGTGTGGAATGGGAGGCCAGTTTTTAATTTGCTTCTTATTTCTTCTTATGTGCATTATGGTATTTTAATTTATATATATATATATATATATATTTTTTTTTTTTTGCTGTAGGTTTGTGAGGTGCAGAGCCAGGGTAATGACCGGGATTTGCAGCAACTTGGCAAGAGTACCAGCATGAATGTAAGTGCACTGATGAGATTATTATAAACCGCTCTATAATCTGTACCGTATTTTCCGGTCTATAAGCCGCTACTTTTTTCACACACTTTGAACACTGCAGCTTAAACAACGATACGGCTAATTTATGAATATTTACGGGCTAACGAGCTTCATGCAACCAAAACATTTAGCCTCGTCACATCAGACAAAAAATTACCGAACAGGTCACAGTGGACCAATGAAACTGTTCAAATTAAATCAAACGCACTCGCACTAAATTCTTCAGATCAGTCATTTTTGCACTTCACGCACACACCATCATGGAAAACACACGAACAAATGCATATGATGCAGCTTTCAAGTTAAAGGCGAGAAATCATTTACCAAAACTGGCCGCATGCGAAGAGCAACTTATGCTCAAGTCTACCAGTGGATCCTAACTGCATGGGGCAGTGTCAAAGTCTACTCACCAACGGGTTTCGAAAGGCTGCACTGCTGCGAGATGAAGACGACAGCACAAGCTTAAGGGCGAATTTGCCTCGCGACGCAAGTGACATTAGTGAGAGCGACAACAAAAGAGACACTGAAGAAGACTACTTTAGTGCTTTTAATGCGCAGAAGGGAGATGAAGATGGATCAATGACTATTCCTGATAGGCAACTGTTTTTTTTTTTTTTTTTTTTTTTAAATTTAAATCTTTGTGAAACATCTTTCTGTCTAAATATCTCATGTTACAGCATGGACACCTGCTGCTTATAGACAGGTTTATGTCTTTATATGTAAAAAAAAAAAAAGTTTTGTTTTGTGGGTGCATCTTATATTCCGGTGCGCTCTATAGTCCGGAAAGTACGGTAGTCCTTTTTTTTTTTTTTTTTTTTTGGATATTGCTGCATAATGCTTGATTGAAAGGGGATTTAAATTTGGTCATGTCATGAGATTTTAGAGAATGATATTCACTCATTATACTTGAACACAAGTTTTGTACGGGAAAAATCTGTATTTTTTAGCTTCATTTTCACAAGAAGCTCTGTTAGTCTTGAAAGCCATGGTAGGTGTGTTTCCTAGTGGATGTTCATGATGGTGTACAATTTTCTTTATCCTCAAACACATCAGATCCTGTTATCACTCATTTTTACAGGAGTAGCCTCTTTTCCCCCTTTCTCTTGAAGTAAATTAAAACAAAAATGCAGCTGTTCATTTTACTGAGAAACCGGAAAGTACAAAGTCCTTGGTCTTGAAGGTTCACCCTTGTTGGAACATGACTTACAAAGTTCTGACACTGGGACCAAGCATCGCCATATCAGTGATTTGGGGTTTCTTTGTTCAAATAATTTTTTTTCATCCATTTATTCCTAGTCTTCGTTTGTGTTGAGTCCTAGTGAAGTATCTGTTCCTATAGAAGCACTGTGTTTGAGGAAGCCTGTACTTTGAATTATAGTCACTATCACAGCCTTGCTGGAGGAGGTTATAATGGCAAAGGAGGGACTAAATCTGTAATGGGATGTTCAAAAAGCATGTATGGGTGTGATGGTCAGGTGTCCATAAACATTTTGTCCATATTGTCTATTAATTTTATTCATGTAGTTATTTAGTCAGGGTGTGATTATTGTAATCAGACTGGACAAATTTGTTACTTTTCACTAAACGCTAGCACTCAGTCTGTAATATTGTACCCACAGCATCGCCTCTCCCGCCATCTCTTATGTACACTCCTAGCACACATGAGGTCACACTGTTTGGCGCCTGTCATTGGTCACAGTGCATAAGTGAGGAATTTTGGCTGTGTAATGGTTGTCCAAGTAGAACTGACACATTCATGAATACAGCTGTGTTGACATGAACCAATGGCTAACTTGTGCCTTCAAGTCTACTGAAAGATTTTCTCCTTTTATTTATTGAGCAGGACGCCTATGACCTTCCTAACGGTTTTGAGAGCCACTTGGGAGACGAGGCGAAAGACGCTAAAACGAACCTGATAGTCAATTACCTGCCACAGAACATGACCCAGGATGAGTTGCGCAGTCTGTTCAGCAGCATCGGTGAGGTGGAGTCTGCCAAACTTATTCGGGACAAAATGGGAGGTAAGTGTTGCCGGATGAACTAGTAGAGTTCCCTCTGTTGATTTATTTATTTTCTCTTTACACCAAATATTTAAGAATATCCTTACCAGTGAAGAGCGTTCATATATTTCATGTTGTAAACGACTTGTTTTTTTTTTTTAAATGTGCTCGCTTCTTTTACCTTTTAAATCAAACATTTTCACATTTTGCTTTAAACGATTGATTTTTTGGAAACTTTTAATGTAAAGTTGTCCACTTGTTTCTTGGATCTCTTGTATGCCTCTCTTGTGTATATGGTATGGTTTGAAGCTCCGGTATTTTTTTATTTAGTTATTCATTTCTCCTCTTTGTGTCTGTATGGCTAACGATAAATAAGGTAAAATCATGTCATTTAAGATTTTTCTTTTGGCTTTGTGATTGATGTGAACTTTTGTTTTTTAATTTGAAAATGTAAAACAACTGACTTGTGTTTATTTTAAAGTATTGAAGCTGTTCAGTATTTTTTCTTATGTGATAACCATTTGATTTAAAAAAAAAATACATATTATGTAAGTTTTATTTGAGGTTTAATAGTTGTTGTGAAAGTCATGTAATTTTTTTTCCCCCTCCAAGATTACACTGCACTGTAACCTTTTTTTCCTTTCTGAAAACTGATTCTAGTCTGCAGGATGTGGACAATCGTTTGTTGTTTTTATTTTGTTTTTTCCTTTTTTTTTTCTCTAGGCCACAGTTTAGGGTACGGATTTGTTAACTATATTAACCCTAGTGATGCAGAAAGGGCAATCAGTACTCTCAATGGGCTGAGACTACAGTCTAAAACTATCAAGGTAACGTGCAAAGAGCTGTTCTTGTATCCATGTGTAAACTGATAGATATGACATGTTGTTCCAGTAGTTTGCTAGGCAGCAGAGGAAAAATCCCAATACTGCCCAGTGTGTTTCTCAATAAGAAATGCACTTTTACAAAGGTATGAGTTTGTTTGTTTGTTTATTTATCCGTTTTTCTTTTTTCCTTCCCTGCTTTGTTTTTACTTGTTCGTCAGCTTTTTCAATTTATAAGACTTTGACCCCTATGATTTTGACAATTGGCTTTCCTTATTGATCTGGCATGGTTTTATTTTCGGTACAGAATTATACTGAAGTTTTTTGACTTTTTATTTATTTTTTTTAATAAATCTTAAGACTGATGTTGTGCCTCCAACACTTGAATACATGTGCATTTTTATTTTATTTAGTTTTTATTTATTTATTTCTCTTTTTAAAAAAAATATATATATATATAAATAAATATATTGTTTAGGTGAGGGAGGCTGGAGTGGTCATTTGCTTGAGTATGACATTGTGCCGAACCAAAGCCTTGCGCAGCAATCCCTGTTAACTTTTCTTTTACGTATTTTCTCTAAAGGGATTGTTTTTATGTGGAAATTGTCCCTTTTTCAATTTGAACTTTTGTTTGTTTTGTTTATTTATTTTTAGATCTAGCCTGTAAATCTGTCATCCATGGAAAAAAGTGTCATTTTTTTTCCCTCCTTAATATTTTGTAAAAAACACAAACAAAAAAAACTAACAGCTATGTGATTTATATTTCATTTATTGGGATGTTTGTTGCCTCTGGTTGACCTTTTTTGATGCATTTTTTTTTTTTTTTTTTTTAATTTTCTATAAACAATCAACTATTTTGGATATTTTGGAGAGTATGGGTTTCTTAAATACCTTTTCTCCCTTTGTTAGGTCTCTTATGCCAGGCCAAGCTCTGACACAATAAAAGATGCCAATCTTTACATTAGTGGCTTGCCCAAGACCATGACACAGAAAGATGTGGAAGACTTGTTTACCCAGTATGGACGCATCATAAACTCGAGGGTGCTGGTTGATCAGGCTTCAGGTAACGACTGTATGTCTGAATTTGTAGTACTACTTCTTTAAAAAAATTCCCCTTTTTTTCCCCTTGACACCTGGACTAATAACTTCTCTTGTTTTAGGCTTGTCACGTGGCGTCGCCTTCATTCGGTTTGACAAGAGAATTGAAGCAGAAGATGCCATCAAAGGTCTGAATGGTCAGAAGCCCCCTGGAGGATCTGAGCCCATCACGGTCAAGTTTGCAGCAAATCCCAACCAGGCAAAGAATTCCCAGCTTCTGTCACAGTTCTATAACACGCAGTCTCGGCGCTTTGGAGGCCCTGTTCATCACCAGGCACAGAGGTTCAGGTTAGTACTGACTCAGTGTGCGTGGAGCAGTTTTTGTTTTAAATCCCACACCTGCCTAATCGTGCAAAAAATGTTGACCAATCACGACCACTCGTTGTTTCTGTTTCCCAAAATCGCATCAAATTGGCCATTTAATCTCCATGCCCCTGACCAGAACAAAACATTTACTGAAGATGAACCGGCCACACCAATACACTGCCATGGTAACTACCGCAGACGGACTTTGTCCCGGGCTTCATATCTGACTGCCCTCTTCCACACGCATTACAATAAAAACACAACTATTTTGTTGGGTTTCACAGGTTCCCCTGTCCTGCTGCACACGCCTATCCCAAAGGACAGTTGTCATAATTCCCAACCAATCTGTGGCCCTCCAGTAACCAGTCAACACCGGGTTTTGCTATAATCTTAAGTGTTCATGTGGTTACATCAGTTTTGTATTTTAGTACGTTGGTGAAAAGCCATCAATCCAGTCACCTTATTAACAAACTTTTGGTTCTATAAATTGACTACTGGTCAATTTAGTAATGAGAGAACTAACTTACCACGACAGTTCATGAATTTAAACCAAACACCTTCCTTTCAGAGGCTTGTGAGTTTGTCATGTTCTCATATTGTGTTTTATTTTTTTTTTTTTTTCTCTCTCTTTCTCTCTCTAGGTTCTCACCAATGAGCGTAGACCACATGAGCAGTGTTTCAAGCATGAACGTAGCCGGGAGCTCCACCTCTGGCTGGTGCATTTTCATTTACAATCTTGGTCAAGATAGCGATGAAGGCCTGCTGTGGCAGATGTTCGGCCCTTTTGGCGCGGTCACCAATGTCAAAGTCATCCGTGACTTCAACACCAACAAATGCAGAGGCTTTGGCTTTGTCACAATGACCAATTACGAAGAGGCAGCCATGGCCATCGCCAGCCTCAACGGATACCGTCTGGGGGACAAGGTCTTGCAGGTGTCCTTCAAGACCAGCAAGAATCACAAATAAAAGGACAGAAAGTATTACTTTTGGGTTCTAAGAACTTGCACATTTTTTTTTCTTTCCTCCACTCATTTTTTCTTTTTGTTTCCCCTTCCCTCGTACGTCCATGCTTGTCAATATATAATTACTAATGTAACTTTGTTCAAATAAATAGATTAGTATTGGTATTGTATTAGTTTGGGATTGAAATAACTAGCTTAAGAGAAGGCTACATAGCCTAACAATTGCATCTTTATATGCTTAAATAGTTTGGTAGTGTTTATCACAGTATCATTTAATTAATGATGCGATGGAGCATCAAACCCTGAGTAGATGTTGTATAGGATCATAATGCATTATGCGTTGTATCTCCCATCACAGTTTGTCAGTGTCGCTTTTCCTGTGGTTGAACTTTTAAGTTGTGGGTGAATATTTCCTTGAGTCCGAAACAGAATTCTGGCTGATTGAACTTCATGATGAGGATTATGATGATGGTCAATGGCACATCTCTGTGGCTCCATAATTATTCTGAATATCTACATGATTCCACCATTTTAAGTTCTTGAATCATTCAATTTGCTTTGCTATATGACTTGTTTTAGAAACAGTGTGTGCAGACCTTTTTTGTAAATATTCATTCAACCACTCATGTATCCAACATGTAATCTATCAGAATATTTAAGTTTGAAGGACCAAAGAAGCTGGAGAGTATGCCTTATTTTGCTGACTTATACAAATTTGAAGCGTTTTTGCTGTTTCTGTTATTTTGGCAGTTAATATATTCAAGTTTGTCTCGTGTTCACAAGCTTTTTTTTTGTTTTTAACCATTCTTGTTATCGCGAACAAACTTTTCTGTATCAACCATTTTCCCAAGTGTCGGGCAACTCTCCTACAAAGCGGAATTGGTCACCATTTCATTTATAATGTACAACAGCCCTGTTGTCCTCACACACGCTGTTAGCATTTATGTAGTATGGTGGGGGGAGTCAGTAAATCATTTTTTCTACTTGTTTTGTAACGTAGTCTGCAACTTACAACACTACACGGTATTTTGTCGTGTTTGGTGTAAGATTCAGCTTCGTATAATGACTGATTAACTCTGAATACGACACGTGTAATAAACATTTATGTATTTTGTGCTTTATAAACACAGATTTATGCTCACAGAAGAAGACAGTGCTGCCTGTCTAGAGTAGGTGTTGAAGTCTTTTCTTTCTTTTTCTTTTTTTTCGGATGTCCATCATATGCATGTTCGTTTGATGTTCCTTAGCCGTAGCTTTGCAGTCATGCAGCGTACATGTTTCACATCGGTCTACTTCATCAGAAGTATGCTCTGAACTATTGTATGGATCTTTTTATGTATTTACAAATAAACATCATTGTTTTGTTGTAAATGACCTAGTTTCTGGTGGTTCCCCCTTTTGATAAAAAATTGATAAAATTATTATTATTATTTCGTTAGTCTTTCCAGTATCCATGCACTACTTCGCTGAATTTGGATAAAAGCACTATATAAGTGCACCATTTACCATTTATAACTCAACATGGTCTTCTGCTGTTGTCAGTGTAATGTAAGTACGTTGTACACTAGAGGGCAGCATTGAGTGTAAGTTAGGTTGTACAACCGAGGGCAGCAGTGAGAGTGCAAGGTAAATAGGTTGCACAGTAGAGGGCAGCAGTCAGTGTAATGTAATTAGGATGTGCACTAGAGGGCAGCAATAAGAGTAATTTGATTACTGAGCAGTACAAACAGTCTTGTCCAACGTGGGGGTTGAACCCATGACCCAATGACCCTGAGAGTACGATTTTTGTTCTCTACTGACTGAGCTAGCCAGGTTGTTAAACCTTAACTACTCTATAGGGAAGCAGTGAGAGTGTTATGTAATTAGGCTGTACACTAGAGGCAGCAATAAGACTGCCCAGGAGATATCCAATCCATCAACCAGTATTTTGATGTGCTCAGTATCCATCACTATGGGTGGTGGGAGAAAACCAGATAACCTGGAGGAATCCTACACAGACACAGGAAGAAAATGCTGTTCCACATAAACATCATAATTAAGAGGACATAACTAACAGGGGACATCTAAAACACAAACAGTTAATGAGACACAGTAGTTTTTATTTTGATCTTTTATTCTACCGGTCATGTATATCAGAGAAGGAACTCTGGATTACAGTTCCTAGCAGCCTCAATGCATCAGTCACATGACCAACTACACTCGAATCATATTCATGTTAACGAGCTCTCGTGTATATAGCAACAGTTTGCACTGCACTCTTGGTCTTGCTTTAAATATCTTCTGTTGCCATGTTATACTCTCTCATCTCATAGGTATTGTTTGGTGTTTGTTTTAATTTTCACGCGTTCATAGTGTCTTCTGGTGTTTTGGTTTGACTTTTATTAAACTTAAAATCTGCACTTGAAATCGAAGCAGAACGCAAGACCACAACATGGAGGCAGCAGATTTTTTAAAAGTTCACGAGGCCCTGTATGAAAGGGAAAAGCCGAGGTGGGAGAAGGAGGGGAAATTCTCCCTCATAAAAGCCAATAGGGAATGGCTCGACGTGATGTACTCCATCATGGGGTATGCCAAAGAGGAGCCTTCCAACCAGGCTGGAACCATCTTCCACCTCCCTCCCCCACTGTGGTTCTCATCCAGCATGCCGAGTTGATGGAGAACGTCGTTCAGCCTCCCACTGGCTGTGCAGTAGCCATCGCTGCGCATTCAAGCCAGGCTGGGGATAGCAAGTCATCTCTCTGCGGTGTGGAAGAGACCGTCCCACACCTAAACCTCAGAGAGCACACCCAGTTCCTGTCTGAGGTTGACATCACGGCCAACCAAGTTCTGCTCACTTCTGAGTCTACTGACATGGCCGACCAAGTTCTGCCATCCTGTTCTGTCATGTATATCAGAGAAAGTACTCTAGATGACAGTTCCCAGCAGCCACTGCACCTGAGTCATAGTCATGCTAATGTGCACTCGTGTATATAGTCACATTTTGCACTGCACCCTTGCTCTTGCTTTAATTGTCTTCTTTTCCATGTTATGCTCTCTCGTCTCGTATGTATTATTGTGTATTTGTTTTCATATTCACATGTTCATAGTGTCTTCTGACATTTTGGTTTGACTTTTATCAAACTTGAAATCTACACTTGCATCTGTCTCCACCTTGAAATCGTGACACTACCACTTGCCAGATCAGGCTACATCAGTACAAATGGTACAAATATATTAAATCAGGACTTCGCAACCTTTTATTTATTCTTTATTTTTTTGAAAGAGACTAATGATAGGAGTGGACTTGTGCATTACACTGCAGCTTATCTAGGTCAAGAGACATAGTTCAAGATTCAAAACTCAAGATTTTATTTGTCACACACAATTATATATAT
>JAFFST010002891.1:60352-71092 GCA_022414735.1 Noturus placidus | reverse complement strand
ATATATATATATATATATATATATATATATATATATATATATATATATAATACTGTAAAGACTTTTGTTAGATATTCAGGTTAAGGATTGAACACGTTCTGAAGCAGTTTTATCTTTAACGAGAACACAGGGTCCTAGCGCTCGCCATGTTACGAGAATAACGAGCAGCGTCAAAAACGCTTAAATAAATAAACAAACAAACAAACAATTAATGAAATAAAAACCTCTCAGAATGCCATAACCTTCAGAACTCGCTATGCGAATAAATATATTTCAGACATTTTGCTCTAAACGCAAAGCTGTTGTTGAACCCGAAATATAAGAGCACTATGACACAGGAGTCGAGTAGCTTGGTAAGCTGCGTCCTGCTCGCGTGACTTCAGACACAGACTCGAGTCCTCACCTTGCCTTTGAGATCCAGAATGAAGACCGCTGAAGCAGACATGACCTACACTTCACCGTCTCTTACAAAACCTGTTCATTTACCAGCGTAGAGACAAGTTCAGTCCATGAACAAACCTATATGTCACGCCAAACTATTCATATAATCGTGAATTCCTCTGTTCCTTTTCCTCGTGCAGCGTGTTTACGTCATGCCGCGCGACGTCAGGTAAAACATTGACAGAGCTTACCTGGAGAGCGCGCGAGGGGCCACGTCATCTCCAACGCGGAAGTAAAATTCACAGTTAATTCATTATTGTGTTTGTTTATTTATTTCATTACTTGCTTGTTTGTTTGTTTGTTTGTTTGTTTGTTTGTTTCTATCTAAAATCGAGCACGAAGTTGATATTAATATCATGAAATGTATAACTTGTTTCAACTAGGCTTCATCTTTTTTCTTTTTTTTTATTAAATAATAATACATTGATGATGATGATGATGATGTAATATTTATATAATTGTTTAATATATGTGAAATACTACCTACATAAATCCATAAACAAATAATCCTTGGGGTTTTTATTTTCTTAACTGAATTCAAATTGTATTAATAAAAAAAAAAAAAGAAAAAAAAAAAAACTTTAAAATGCCTTAGCAGTAGAAAATGATCTCTAGCATTAATAAATAAATAATAGATATATGTTGGGACTTTTAGTTTTCTTTTGTCTACCTATTGCATATTTTTTGTTCTTTTTGATGTTGGGACATATGTTCTTAATTGCTTTTTAAAAATGTATGCCTTTTAATGGATTTTCTTTTATTTGCCTGTTTCTGCAATTAAAAGGGGGGGGGGTGTTAATTGCAGTATGGCTAATTAGTATTTAAAATGTCTTAGTAATACAAATATACTTGAGTTTGATGAAATATTTAAAATAAAAAAAATAATTTGTATTTCTTTAACATCACTAAAACGAATTCTTTCTCAGTTCTGGTACTTGCGGATTGCCCTTTAAGGTGTAGCAATAAACATTTCCCTATGTGTTATGTTGTCTTCTTGGAATTTCATTAAATTTCTGCCAATACCTATAATAATAATAACTGTAGGAAAATAACTCTCTCTCTCTCTCTCTCTCTCTCTCTCTCTCTCTCTGATTGCATTTTGGATAGTTCTCTTTACACACTTGACATTTTAAATGACAAATATATTGTTATGATTGTTTGATCTGTCTGTATAATAGAGATTTTATAGCAAATAAGATTTTTGAAACATAAATTTACTCTCAATCAATTAACAAAACTCTCATGTAATTAACAGACGGTATACGCTATTCATTATAGAAATTATAGAAATTATATGCAGTTATTACAGTTGAAAAAAAAAATAAAATAAAATAAACCTCCTAAATCAAATGGTTTTCAGTTGAAAATATTGTAGTACATATAAATGTCCACATGGTGGCAATGTGGTGTTACACATGCACTCTGCTACCAAACATAGTTCAAATAACACTGACTTGATTAACAGTTGTAAATTAAAAGTAGAGAACATTTTCCAAAGGGTCTTATAATGTTTATAAGCTGGTGCAATAAGAGAACACTTCATTTTATTCGAAATTAATCTAAGCAGCTTCATATCCTGTCTTATTTAATCTTCTTTATGTAGAAATCAAAGTGTGGGATTTTTTTTTTTTCATTTAGAGCAGCTAAATCAATGTTTTTTTTAATGATGAATGTGATATTTGAACAGTTTTCCCCCCTATACAATATATTCATGTTCATTTTAATATGAGATGACTGACAGGGGGTTTGAATCCCACCTCCACCCTGTGTTCTCCTCATGCTTCGAGGGGTTTCGTCTGGCCACTCAGGTTTCCTCCCCCAGTCCAAAGACACGTGTTGTAGACTGACCCGTATTATCCATAGTGTGTGAATGAGTGTGCGATTGTGCTCTGCAATGGGTTGGCACCCTGTTCAGGGTGTCCTCTGCCTTGTGCCAAGAGTTCCCTGGGATAGAATCCAGTCTCTGCTGCAACTCTGTGTAGGATAAGCGATATAGAAAATGGATGGATGGATGGATGGATGGACGACTGACAGACCCCAAGGCGGATGTGGTATATTACAATCATAAAGAAACATCCTTGCTGTACCAGGGAGATACAACCCCACCCAACAGAGATAAGCAGCAGCGCATTATGTTTGTTTTCTTTGCAGAAGTGTTATTAATTTATGACTAATTTGACAAGGAGTCATAATCTACAGACTGTGCTGTGTTCATAAAATGAGTCACAAACAGTATACGGTTTCAAAATAACCAACAAATTACTAAGGCTTGTAAATGTGGGTTTTGATTTGATTTTATTTTATTTTATTATATATTTTTGCTACTGAATTAAAAAAGAATCTATTTTTATTCATCACGGGATATAACACGTTACATTTTGTGTCTTAAAGCATTGCTTATGTGATGCAGTGAACTTTGTGGCTTTATTTCTCTGCAGCTCTATAATCAGTTATCTAGTTTCCCTGCACTTAAATGCAAAATATGTCCAATATGTCACGTGCATCCAGTTTCCGTGTTTTTGCACTTCCTCATCCCAGCTATATTGAAGAAGCAATCAGAGTTTTTATTCATGTTGTCTTGTTCCTACAGTCTGGAGTCTCACATTAACTGACAAACACTGGCTCAGACACACACCTTAATGTCAGTTCTCTGCCATACGATATATAATACAAAATAATGTATCGAATATGATATAAACCATGGACATAATTAACAGTTATCCTTGTTAAATAGCTGTGATAGTAATATCACAGGATGTTATTGTAGCATTAGCACTAAACCTGCTACATTTGATGTGTAGAATATGTTGAGATCGGGATCAATGTTATCTCAGAATGAGAATATAAGACGTATATAAGAATATAAGAACAAACAAGACTTTGGTTAACGTACGTGTATTGAATAAATCTAAACTGTATGTACAGTGTTTTGTCATATAGGCTTCATTTTGATTACACTGTTAGAAACCACAGCTATTGACATAAACACACAAATGCAGAAAGAGCCACTCAGAGAGATATGACTAAACAAGATAGTTTGATTAAGTCCTACACTCTTAAGGGGAAATTTTAAATCTAGAAGGGTTCCAGTTTGAATGACTTTTGGAGATGTTAACAGGCAATGGTGTTGCCTGTTACAAATACATGAGTGACAATGCAATAGCACACTGAACTGCAGGGGTTAGTAACCTATAGCCACCTCACACACACGGGCAGTCTCTGAGGAACTTTCTATGGCTCTGTGACATTCTCTACACTTGATGAACACTTTAAGCCACCACTCAAGCATTTAAGCCACCACTCAAGCATTCTGATGATGAGAGTGTAATGCAGGACTGCAGCTCAGCAGTGGTAAAGAATGTGCTGCAGGCTGGTATCAAGGCTGAAAGCTGGATCTTCCACTTGATAAAGCTGCTTGCATGTAATATAGTAGCCCATTTAATTTGCAGGGCTATCCTATAATAACTATACTTACGCACACTCAAAAGCACAACAATGCATCAAAGCTTAAGATAAATGCCTCTGAATGGGAGCTAAAACAATGTTCTGCAAAGCAAAGGTTATGGTGCTATGGTGAAAATAGGTTGTATTTAATGAGATAATGTTCATAACTGCAGAAGCAATGGGTAGAGAAATCCAACAGGAAACACTAATATTAAGTAATAGGAGACATCACAATAAAGTGTAGTAGATTAGTATAATTGTTCAGGCAAGATGTGTGGCTCAAATGCCATTGCCAGCAGTTTGGTAGAAACACACCGTGCTACTTGCTGCTAGTACCTAGCAGGTCTCTGGCACACAAGCTCAGTAGGCACATGTCTGCTTTCTTGAGTCTGTTCATTGATTCCATTCAGTTAAAGTATTTGTTCAGTGGCTTAGTTTGTAATTGTGCAGCCTGATCATGCAGACAACACTTCTGAACCCATAGTAGACTCAGTGAACTGAAATGCAAGCCAATGGCCAAAACCAATTCTTTCTGCTTGCTGCCCTGCTGAAACGAGCAAAACACATCTAGACATCACACTATTCACATGAATTTGGGTTACAGAAACAATGGCGTTTTGCAGGATATATTGTGGACAAAAAATGACCAAGGGTCAGCCACTTTTTAGTATGTGCTCAATATAGATTTGCTTCATCACAGCTCATGTGCTTTTGGGACAATTTGAGTGATTCTCCTCCTCAATAGAGAACAGCACCTGAATGTTGAATGTTCTTATCACGTATTAAGAACAATGAATGTTTTTCATTCTCAACATTGGCACTATTTATGTGTCAGGCAAGGCGCACCATCATGACGTGTCATAAACCCGTATGATATCTTTAATATATAACCACCATTAGATCGGAAGGAAACCACTCTTACTATCTGGAACAAAAGGATGTAGAACAGAAGATTACATATTTATCCGAAACCTGAGTCACTTATGATGGCAAGAATGGCTAAAGGATGAACTTTTACAGGTTACTGTCGTGGGGTCACAGTCACGAGGTCATGACTTTGCATGACTCCAGTAGTTTTGAAGGACCCCATCTTCCACTCATAGAACCAGTCAGTTACATACAGTACATGACCTTGAATATTCTGTCTTGTCCCTTTAGTTTGCGGTCTTGAAATTCGTAAATCATCTGCACTTTTAAGGCATGTAAATCTTTCGTTGTATACATCTTTAAGATTGTGAACAACAATCATGTGTTTGTGAACAACATCATTTGTCTGTTCTGTTATTATAAATACTTATGAATGTATTATAACATAATGTAATATTCACTTATGTTAATTACTGTATTCAAATTTCTTCTTGCAGATCATTTTATTTTTTGTCGTAATAATAGATTGGCTACTCTATCTTACTAATGACTTCTGAAATGACGAAAGAAAAGCAGCAATACTGTAAATGACTTGCTAATATCACAGCTTTGTTACCTGTGTGCCCATGGAAACCGTAATTAACATTTCAGAGGCACAGAAACTTGAGCCGGGTCTCAGAAGGTTGCCGGGGTCGAGTTTGATTCCCCTGCGTGCAGTGACAGTCCCATGGGACGGCCACCTGATGCACAATTGCTTTTCATAACTCCATACCTCTATAGCAACTGCAAACTGATGATGCCTAGAGTACATTTAGAGAACTTATTCTTCTGGGAAAAGCAGCACATAGAACATCAACTGAGGGCAAAAGTTTAATTTACTGCATCTGCACTACATCGATGTCCTCCTCAGAATGTATTTTTTTGTGTGTTTTTAAGACTGAAGTGGTTATTATTTATTCACATGTAGCTAATGCTTTTAGCCCAAGTCTCTGAAATGTGTCTAAATGTATTCTTTGCCATGGCACTGAATGACACACACCTTCAAAAGTGGTGTGATCTCTATGAGCCGCCCATGGCAAGGAAGCAGGCCAATAAGATACGAATATGCTAATCAAGCCACGGATGCTAAAAGATTCTGGAATGCTGAACAAGATGGAGCCACCATCTACCTGCATGGATTCAGAGTCGATGTACAGTATATCAGTACATCTGCCACTGATGATGGAAATAGAAGTAGTTGTTGTTGCTTTTTAAAATCCATGAACCAGAATGTTGAAAAGCAGAGGCATTCAAGAAGGCATGTTGACATAGTATCTGAAAATATGTGTGTCATATCTCACTGAACTGAAAAAATATTAGTAGGTTCTTGTCTGACTGCATTCCAACTGTGATCACATAGACAGAACACATTGGTCCAGCAGTATCAGGTTAGAGAGGACTGAAATAAATGGACCATCATAACCGACTTATCCCGAGTTGAAAGAACAGAATGTGTGCTTATGTGTTTTTTGCTTTAAACTTTAGTCACACATTGCTAGGGCCAGTGGGCAGTCCTTCAGGGTTACATATTCATGCGTGTCGTTGGTATTATATAAAATTTTAAATGATCCAGACCACCCACTTTGTCAATATTTTAACCCTCTTCCATCTGGCCGCAGGTATAGACTACCCATGTGCACAAACGCCAGCTATGGTAGGAGCTTCATAGGAGTTGCTATGGATATACGAGTGTTAAACACATGGGTCATCAGCCATTGTGATGCCATCTTATGCTCTGGCCTTTGTTGTATGATCCTGACTTTTTCTTTTTGTTCCCTTCACCCCTGTCTGTGATTGTTTTGATGGTTAATATGTATGGTGTTGTTGTGTTTGTTTTCTATGCACCTCGGTGGAAACTAATTTCCTCTTTGAGGACAAATAAATGATCTATCTATTAACAGTAGTTAATCCTAATGAATTAACGTTAGAAATGTTGATTTTCTTTTTCAACGTTGTGAGCATATGCATGAAGTGAAAGCCCCCTGGCAAAGCTTTTCACCATGAACTACAAAGAACTACAAAGCTTTTCGATGTAAATAGAAACTAGAACAGGAAAATATCACAATTTTATTACGGTTGTATTAATATAATCGCCTAATTAGCATAACTGCTTTAGAATACAGAAGCTGCCATGAAGTCATTTACATTTCTGAACAGAGTGGAAAAACTGTGGTTCAGTTTAATGGCACTGTGTGTAAACCTTATGAATAATGGAGAGATAATAGCATGTTGATAAGGGCGGCTGTGTCTCAGTCGGTAGAGCGGGTTGTCCACTAATCCACTAATCGTAGGGTTGGTGGTTCGAATCCCGGCCCGGGTGATCCCATGCCGAAGTGTCCTTGGGCAAGACACTGAACCCTAAGTTGCCCCCGATGGCAAGCTAGCACCTTGCATGCAGCTCTGCTACCATTGGTGTGTGAGTGTGTCTCATTAGTAAGTCGCTTTGGATAAAAGGGTCTGCTAAATGTAAGATGTTTTGCCGAAGAGTCACACACAGAAACCCATAGTGATGAATCACTCCGCAGGAAAACGGAACAAGAACATTGAGTTGACGATCATGGTGCTATATTACAATTGTATAAGTCACTTATTCTGAATAAAATCTATACTAATAAAAAATAAACCTGTCTATGCTTTTATCAGTACAGTCATATTCTACATTCTTTTACAGTTTTCCTGCTTACAGACAGGACGACGCATGTGTGTGGAGGGGTTGGGGGAATCATCATTATGGATTTCTGGGAATGTCTCTTTGGCAGATCATCTCATCAACATACTCTTATCTCTCTATTTTCATACAGTGCCATTAGGGTGAACCACAGATTTTCCACTCTGTTCAGGAAAGGAACAGGAAGATGTTTCATAGCTACTTCTGTACTACTAAATTTAATGCTCCAGACAAGACATCTTTTATGTCCTGCATTTGCGTCTTTCCTTTTGCACTGGAGCTACAAGATTACTGTTGCTAACAAGTAAAGGAAGATAATAGCACAATAATGTCATTGCTTGGTTGAAAAATAGTCCACCAACCCAAAATATCCAGCCGACAACATGGCCAGAAACTGACAATGATGAAGGACTAAAGGCAGAGTTTATACGTTTCTATGATAAATAGAAGTGAGTGATGTGTTTTTAAAGCTGTACTTCATGATTTCCCCGAGTGTTCTTTTAAATAAGTAATTGGACTTTTACTTGCGTAAAGGATTAAGGTGATTTTACCATCTCTGTATGTAAAGTGGTCTCAGAGTTCATCTCATCATGATGAACAAAATGCTCAAAATTCATTTCTGCCTTCAGTGAACCATGCATATTAAATCAATTCAGACATTATTAAAGTCACGTTAAAAGGTAACGTTTATTTAACAGTAACACAAAATAAACACATCTCAGTTGTTACTTTGTGTTGTTTCCTTCATTTGAACCGTTCAGATACTCTTATCTAGTAGTCTATAACAGACTAATTTTTCTCTTAAAGCAAAGTAAACCCAATGGACACAAAACTAAAAGTAAAACACATTTTCTTTAGGTACGATTTTGCAACTCTTGTAATGACAATAATAATAATAATAATAATAATAAAAATAATAATAATAATAAAATAATAATAATCCTCCAGGCCTGGAAATATTATAGAAAGGCACAAATATTGTAATTAACAATGTGTTGAAGTTCATTTCGTAGAAGTGTTTTGGATGGCATTTACACAATATGACATTTATGAGGTGTACATGGCTCGGTTTTAAAGTATAGCGCACGGTTATTTTTGGATATTTTTTGGTCATATTTTATATAAATAGTACACGTAAAATGAAACACAATCAATGATCATGTACTGTAATTACAGTGCTGTTACAGATGGATTATAGTAGTACATTGTATGCAGTTAATAATGTCTATAATGTGTTACGACTGTCGTGTACGTAACTGTATTTTTAACTTTTACGAGATTCCTGCACATTATTTGAGTTGTACCATGCCTACAGAATCGAATCTGTACTTTTACAGTACCTAGGTAATAACGACACAGGAACTGTCTAGTTTACTTATAGTGCAACTTCTACACAAAATTAAAAGCACTATGAAATAAAAGAAAGTCTTATTTGAAAACCAAAAAAAAAAGCCAAAACTGGAGTTGATAAAGATATGCTGTCATGTAATCCATCTATAACAGTGCGAGTATTCTCAATAGTAGCAGTACCCTTATTTTTATGAGTGTATTAGAAACTAAATAACTAAATATATATATATATTACAAGAAACTAGAAAATAAAACAACATATTATATAGATATGTTACAATAAATATTTCATATATACAAAATTTGTGGTTTAAAATATACAAACTAAAAAAAAAAAAAAAAAAAACTACTGAGTGACAGAAAAGGTATATACACAGGTATTATGTACACATTTTACATTTTCTTCAGGTAATGACTTCATCTACTGTAACAATTGCAGAAAAATCTTTCAAAATAGACATTTGCACAATTTATGGAGTGTACAAAAAAACAACAACAGCGTAGCCAATGTACATGATTTGATGTTGATTACATGGTCTTAAATATAATAAAACTACTCTCCCAAAAAAAAACAAAAAAGGTTTCACATGTTACATATACTATAGCTATCAAGTTGTATTATTCTAGCAAGTTATTCTGTGAATGTTCCAAAACCTGAGGATTAAGGCAACAAAAAATCCCATCGTAAGGCAAGTTTCAAATGAGAACAAACAATCAACGTATCTAGCTCATCTACAGAAGGCATCGTACAGGCACATGGCTATCTGAAAGCACGAGCGCTAACATGCTAACATTGTTGCTCATTCACAGCAAACATCGTAAAGCTTCTGCTTCATCTGCGTTCTTCGACAAGAGGTAACAAGCTGTTTTCTTCGAGTGCAAAATGCCAGCATCACAAACCTGTAAAACCTCAATTTGGTTTTTTTTTTCCCTGAATAGTTCTTTGGAAAGGTGACCTGTCATGCCAAACAAGTCACGGTAGTGTCATGACCGTCTTGTATAAAAAGCTGTCCAAGGCTCAGGATGCTTCAATTCTCTTGATTTTTAATTTCAAGCCCGGATCTCTTTCTGACTGTACAATGTAACTGCAATCTAGTTCGTCATTCAGAAAGTTAATATGAATATTAAGTTCTCTAACCTTATCCATGGTGATTGTAGAGAACGTGTGATTACCATGGACAAGAATATCAACACATTTCCCTGCCCTGAGACACGCTCCAAACATGCTTCTAATGGAGATCTAAGGGCAGTTGTTGGGACAGTCAGTTAACATTTATAAAGTGTTTCGGTTTCTATCAAGAGTATATTTGTATATTAAGCTCTAAATCTGTAGAATACCTTTATTTTTTATGTTTTAATGGAACACAATTCAGCAACTGCCCTTCCATTATAAGAATTCCATACTTCGAGTAAACAGGTTTTCTGTTCTCTTTTCTCAGGACTCATACATTTTCCATTCTTGTGCATGGTAATGACACATATGCTACAGATTTGGTGGAAAGAGATGATGTTGAAAAATACTAAAGTGTTCCTTTAATATACATCTTAAAGGATATGCAGTAGATGGTGTCAGAGCAAGGGCATATGCCCTTAGATTGTGTCATAACGGAGTGCATTCTGCAGCTTATAATTAATGAATGTGTCATGTGGTCCTTATGCAGGGCTTCTCAAAAAAGTTTTACCGAAATATACAATCTTCTTTTCATGTAGTTGAGGTTCTTCATATTAGTTTAGAAGTGGATCTGATGTAACTTCCTGTCTTATTGAATTTTGGCTGCATAATGTATGTAACGGTATAAGTATGCATCTGCTAAAGACATGGAAATCTGAAATAGGACTTCGGTCCGAAAGCATCTAAATTTGTAAAACATTTAGTGGCTTTATATGTAAATATTAAAAAAAATAAAATTATATATATATATATATATATA
>JAFFST010002891.1:42392-53405 GCA_022414735.1 Noturus placidus | reverse complement strand
ATTTGGTTCCACTTCATGATTGTGTCCCACCTGTTGTTGATTCTTCACAAAAAAATTACAGTTTTATATCTTTATGTTTGAGGCCTGAAATGTGGCAAAAGGTCGAACAGCTCAAGGGGGCCGAATACTTTCGCAAGGCACTGTAAATTACATTTACTCATTTAGTAGACGCTTTTATCCAATGCGACTTACAATTGCACACTCATACACCAATGGTAGCAGAGCTTCCATGCAAAGTGCTAGCTTGCCATCGGGGGCAACTTAGGGTTCAGTGTCTTGCCCAAGGACACTTCGGCATGGGATCTCCCGGGCCGGGATTCGAACCACCAACCCCATGATTAGTGGATTAGTGGACAACCCGCTCTACCGACTGAGCCACAGCCGCCCTACGTTATACGTTAAGTAAATCAATCAATGAACGATTGTCAGCACAGCTGAATGCACGCGAATAACCAAATTGGTTCATTTTAAAAGCATCTCATTTGAATATATTTTGATACATTTAACAAAAAAGTATATAGAATATTATTTAAACATTTAAAAAAAACTTTCCCAATGACCCCCTGCAATTACACAACTGACAACTAGGGGTCCGTGGACCCCTGGATGAGAAACACTGCACTAGGGAATAAAATGAACCGGTCAAACAAATTCATTTATAAAGTAATCTGTATAGATTTAAGAATTCTTATTATGAGTTCGTTCAACAGTGTTGATACTGTATGATAAACTCGCTCACCTGTAGATCTTTTTGTGGAAGAGATCAGACCAGAATATTGTTTCACTGGACACATCCATGTCGAGTGCAACCACGTTCTTCAGTTGCGGGATCAGACATGTGTACTCTTTCTTATCCAGTGTCATCTTCCTTACCTCGTGATGGTTGGTGAAGTACAGGTAGGGAATGTTATCTGTAGGACAAGAAATCAAATGCTAGCAGTGGGAGACAAGTATGTGTTCTTCACATTATAAAGCAATCAAGCAATTCAAGGCAGTCTTTTGAATAGGCTGCTAATGATGTTGTGGAACTTTCTAAATCCCAGATCGCCTGTTCATTTCCTGATCACATATTTTCAATTGATTGCAGTATGTGACCACACCAGTAACACCGTTTTTGCTAGCTAGTGACCACTTCCCTTACATACTGTATGAGCTTTCCCTGTACAGAAAAAGCAGAAGCTGCGTCTAGCTAGGACAGTTTAATGTTTCCCCTTCCGCATTCCCCATCAGTTTGCAAATTCTATTCTCACACTTATGTCCGGAATTACTCCTGTGTTAGGGAATTCTAGAGAAAGCTTTCAACCTACCAGAAACAGCTTTGCACTCTTTGGTCATGGGGTCCATCTCATAGCCCTCCTGACAATCACACTTGAAGCCGCCCACCAGATTCAGGCACACCTGAGCGCAGGTGTCGGGGTCAGCACACTCGTCAATGTCTGCAGCAGAAAACAGACATGAGGTCAAATGTAAATGATCGAGATTCCACATGTCTACTCATTTCATATTACTTGGGCAATCTGAGACAGAAGGTTTGTTGTTTTCCTGCTCCAAAATGCCATCTTTAATGCACAAATGCCTGGATTATCAGCTCTTAAACTCAATCATGCATCATAGAACAGGAAAACTGCTAATCTGGAAATGGAGCAAGACTGAAGCAAAGGACGTCATCTATTCAGGAAGCATTTCCTGTTCTAGACAAGTTCTTTTGACTAGATATATAGTGGATGTCAAATTTGGACTGTTAGAACACTGGTGTTACCTTCACAGCGTTTTTGGTCCACCAGGCGGTAGCCTGAAGGGCAGAGGCACTCGTAGCCGATCTTCAGGTCTTTACAGGTGTGAGAGCAGCCGCCATTATTTTCAAGGCACTCGTTGACATCTGGGGAGAAGACGGATGAAAGAAAGAAGAAAAACTGAGTCAGTTCATTTAGAAATTGACACCACTTCTCCTGCTTAAACCTATAGTCAGTGATTTCAGCTGAAGTTAGTTGTTTTGAAACTCAAAATTCAAACAAATTCAGCCCCTCCCGTCAGTGATCCCTCCAAAGCTACGCATCCAAAACAGTGTACAGTAGTATACTTACTAAACTGTGGCACTTACTAAACTAATAGACAACATGAATGGCAGACTCTTATAAAAACAGGTTACATTTAGGATGCTTTAGGGTCCTATGGTCTGTTTCTTTGGGGGAACAAGGCTTGTCGAGATGACACTTTTTCTGACTAGCTTTTACAGAACATGTGGCACACCTGGGATTGAAGAGTTTCTACTGAGCAGATATTCACAGTTCCTGGAATCTGAGAGCTTTGCTAAATATTTCGAAAAATAAAGTGTTCTGCCTTAAAATCCACTGACTCCTCCTTTAAACCGTTCGTCCTATGTCTGCACATTTCTCCCTTTCTTATTCTAGGTCTCTTCTGCTTAAACTAGGCTTTGGTTGGTCGTGTCTGTGTGATGTGAAGTTCCACTAAGCTGCCATTCTGGTACTCTGGTGTGTATGTGTCGATGGTTATATGATGTTCGCACTCACTGCACTCTTTGATGGGCTCATCAGACAAGTCCCTACAGTCACGCTTCCTGTCGCACACTTTATCGATGGTGATGCACTCTCCGCTGCGGCACTGGAACGTGTCCGGACCGTCACATTTACTCACTGATGGGAGACAAAAGCATTAAATATTAACCCTTCCTAAATATTAATGTTTGAAGAAAGATGCGTACGAGCAAATAAGCAATAAGAAGCAGGACGACGTAGGCCAGATCGGCACACCTGTGTTAGAAAATGCGCTCACCAGTGGCACAGCCGTTCTCGTCACTCAGGTCTTTGCAGTGGAACTCGCCGTCACACTGGTGGATGCCGGGAATACAGGTACCGTCGTTACACTGGAACTCGTCGGGTCGACAAGTAGCCACAGCTACCAATGACAACAAACGCATTATTAAAAATAAACGTACGTTTTCATTATCAAGCTGTTCCACAGAACATTGCTTACAACAAAGAACAAAACAAACAATTATTTACGGTTCACTGGTGGCAGGTGCATATTACAAATTACACATTTTCACAGTAGGGTCCAGCAGCCTGACTGCACTGCTTACTGTGTTATAATAATAATAATAATAATAATAATAATAATAATAATAATAATAATAATAAAGAAATTGTTGATGTCTTTTGTGTTTAACTCAGATTCTAAGACTTTGACTCACTGCAGTTGGCTTCATCAGAGTGATCGGTGCAGTCGAAGCCTCCGTCGCAGTGCCACATGCCGTGGATGCACTTGCCGTTGCTGCACTGAAACTCCTGTTTACTGCAGGGGCTTGGTATCGGTTTCTGGCCACAGTGCTCACTCCATTCATCTGAGCCATCTGCGCAGTCTGGGTCTCCATCGCAAGCCCACAGCTGCGGAACACACACCGTGTTGTTGCACTGAAAAGATCCAGCTATACAGGTGGGCTTGGGGCAAGAGGCCTCGTCGCTGCCATCTGAACAATCAGCGTCCTCATCGCAGACGAACGAGGAGGAGATGCACTGGCCGTCTGCGCAGCGGAACTCGTCGGCCGTGCAGTTCTTCAGGGCTGAGGAAAGAAATGACGTGAGAGTTAAGCACAGGTGTTAAAGGTACAATCAGTGGGACTAATCTCATGAAGCCCTGTTGACGTCTCAGTTCAGGAGGATATAAGTTTAAACGATTAAAACATGGAGAAAGTGATTCAATAATCAGTATTTCTATTCTTGTTAACATTTGGCGATTAAATAAATGACAGTTTCCAGAAAGTACGCTGTAATCAAGCAGGGCGAAACAAACAAACAAACAAACCATAGACCACCAATATCCAGCCAATCAGAACAAAGAGCTATCTCTACATACCTATGCTTTTAAAAAGAAAAAAGAAACTTCCATGGTTCTTTGAATAGTTAAACATTACTACTCAAACATTACTAAAGGGGCTTAGCTTGAAACCCTATGTGTACTATGATAAACACTGGCATATACAGTATAACCTGTGCTTGCTATAAAGAACATACATAGTTACCCAGCTCACATGAACTTGTTAGCCTTGTCATTTACGACCAAATGTCGAAATGACCTGCATTCCAGAACCTTCTAATTAACTCTCGGATTGATTTGGTGTCAATCTATAGCAATAATGCCACAGTGGCATATGAGTGATGATGGCATACCGCAGCCCAACTCGTCCGCTCCGTTCTCACAGTCGGCCTTTCCGTCACATTGCCACCTGGAGGACACGCACTGAATAGGGCTCCCGTTGCAGGTGATCTCCGATGGCAGGCATTTCTTCTCAGCTGGACAAGAGATGGGTCATCGTTAGGGTGAATGGTCAATACTGATATAAATCCAGAGGCTCTGATATAATTATGACAGTAGTTATCAAGCGGGTGTGACTCACTGCAGGTGGCAGGGAGCTCGTCGGTACCATCTCCGCAGTCGTCTGTCCCGTCACACACCCAGCGGTTTGTAATGCATTTCTTGTTACCACACTGAAACTGACGCTCGTTACATGTAGCAGCACCTGCAGCACAGTAAGCAGAGCAACATTAAAGGAGCTGTTTGTCATTTTATTTTCACAGCGCTGTGCTGTCTGTGAGGTGAACTGCAATCAAAACATTTATGCTACATTTTAAGTCTTTCCCTCTGCTGAAACTATTAATGCATTTTAAGGAAAAGGAGCAAAGCTACGTTGCTATGTTCCAAGTGCTCACGGATGTGATTTCTGGTCTGAAAAAAAATCGCATTTACAGTAAGCAGCTTTAGATGAAGTAAAATTAAAACATGGAGTTTTTAATTAGGTATATAATAATAATAATAATAATAATTTATTATTATTATTATTATTATTATAATTGTAGATAATAGAATTGTTATCAGCTTTAAAACACTTTTTAAAACACTAAATATTTTAAACAACCTTTAAACATTCATTTATAGCCTTCTGCTTTAGTTTGTGTTTTGTTTTTAAACACATTCCTCTTTAATATATCAGTAGCTTTACATTAGATGTTGTAAGCTTCAAAATGTCAGAAGCTAGACCATGGAAAAAGGAAGCGGGTTGTGTCTGATGATGTTTAAGGGTTAATGATTAACAACATGGCAAACCTTAATCATGGGAAGCGCCATAAATTTTATCTGAAGAGATAACATGCATTGTGTACACTCAGATGACCATGAAGTTGAGACGTACTCACATTCAGACACACACACCCTATACACACCCTGTACTTTTTTTTTTCTTTCTGTTTAGGAATAATGTAACCAGGTCGCCAGGAGTGACAGTTGACATGAATTACTGCTGGTTGAAAAGAAACAAAAACGTGAAGTGGAAAGACCTGGGCAAAGACAGAGAGAGAGTGAGAAAATCCCCAAAAAAACCACAGTGCTGTGATATCATGAGTAGGTGAGAAAAGGAGAATGAGGGTACATTTCGGTGCTGCTGACAGCACAGGTCAGACATAAGCAGGTTGTCACAACCACATTCTTCTGTGGTGCTTTTTTTTCTTTTGGTCACAATAGTAAGCCTTTTGTTGTATCAGCTGATGACAATTTTGCCTGCCTCTTTAAGACAATGGAGAGGAGAGGAGGAGTCCAGTAATCACACCACCAGTTGCTCATTGGTCTCAGAGGATGTTCTGCATAAGTGGAATACTACGCAGGAGATGGTGGAGGCGGGGAAAGTTGTGGATAGCAACCATATCGGGAACTCTGAACAGTTTTATAAACTCTGTCATTTCTGGCAACTGACAGCAGACAGGGTATTAGTCACAACTGTGTTGAAATTTAAAAAAACTCAAAAGAGACCAACCTGCATTACTGAAATAATCCAAGATTACAGTGTTGCCTCATATATAGGAAATACAGTGACCATCCTAGGCTTTGAGGTTGTCCTTTTCTTACCTGCTTAAAAATTTGCATGGTAAATCTACACTTATGAACACCAGCAAGGGAGAGAGAGAGAGAGAGAGAGAGAGAGAGAGAGAGAGAGAGAGAGAGGGGGAGAGAGAGTGAGAGAGAGAGAGTGAGAGTGTGAGAGCGTGAGAGAGAGAGAGAGAGAGAGGGGGAGAGAGAGAGAGAGAGAGAGAGGGAGAGAGAGAGAAAGAGGGGGAGAGAGAGAGAGAGAGAGTAAGAGGGAGAGAGAGTGAGAGAGAGTAAGAGGGAGAGAGAGTGAGAGAGAGAGAGAGAGAGGGAGAGAGTTAGAGAGGGAGAGAGAGGGAGAGAGGGAGAGGGAGAGAGAGAGGGAGAGGCACTTGGCAAACGTCCAAACATCAGTGTGATGTATATTTTAATTCTAAACTCATGCTTTCTTTTTTCCATGTTAAAGATTCACACACATGAAGCAAAAAGTAAAAATAGTACCACATACTTTGCGCACTTTGGGGATTCACATGTCACAGGTCATATCACATGTCATATTAATGTCAAGCTAGGTCATAATCACACATATCTATAAAAACACTAACCTTAAACCAGACCTTCAAACATGGAGTACATTTAGAACAGCATATTTCCTATATAAAGATAATATTACAGTCTATTTAATGTGCAACCTTAGACTTTCAGTGAGTCGAAAATGGAATTTTAACATCTATCTTTCCATCCATCCATTTTCTGTAGCACTTATCCTACACTGGGTCGCGGGAAGCCTGGAGCCTATCTCAGGGGACTCGGGGTATGAGGCGGGGGACACCCTGGACGGGGAGCCAACCCATTGCAGGGCACAATCGCGCATACATTCACACACTATGGACAAATAAGGAATGCGAATACAATGCATGTCTTTGGACTGGGGGAGGAAACTGGAGTACCCAGTGGAAACACGAGTTTTTCACTTATACACTCACCTAGTTAAAGGGGCTGAGTGTTAACATTAAGGAGCTCTATGTTGAAAATGGTCTTGTCCTCTGTTTTTTTTGCTGGTATTTAAACTGATTCTTCAGAAAATGGCCAAAACGAACAGTGTGCTTTCCTCCATTCAAAATCTCTCCCTATTTTTACAAGCCATTCTACGTCACGCGAGAGCTATTTTTGCATACCTACTAGGACAACTCCCGTGCTATTGTTGTTTGCTGAATCCAACATGTAAACACACGTAACTCAAAATCACTTTTGAAAAACAACCTCTTAGAAATAAAGGCCTTTGCTTGTTCCTTAAGACAAAACTCTCCGCGAGGTTATATTTTGGCATCCCTCTGACTGCGTTTCCAATTTCTTAGAATCAGGTGTGCACAGTAACAATGTCTTATACCACAATTACAATTAGTTTTTTTTTTATTAATAACGTTAAGGACTTGTCATACTTCTGATCCATTTATAGTTACATTTAATGCTCTGGAAAGTCCACCAAACAAGTTATCACTCATGTTATCACAGCTATAAACAAACAAGCATTCTCGCACCAGTTTTATTTTTTTATTTTCTTACATCTTTACCTCTGATTGCTAATAAGCACTCATACAGGAGACTCCTTCCACAAATGCTAACACCTCCTCAAAGAAAACTTCGTTATACTATATAAAAGTCTGTGTTAGTTGGCGATATAGAAAATGACCGCAGTGGAATGAGGACATTCTGCAACTTCACAGAACTACTGTCTGAGCTGCTGTTATAGAAAATAAAGACTTTCTGACCAATCAGAATGTAGCATTCAATTGATGTGTGCTCTATCTGATAGCTGGACTCAAATGCTGCGTTTACTGAACTACCGACCTTTCTCTCTGCCACAAGGTAAATTTAAATCTTTAAATCCTCCTGTGCACTAAATTTTCATTTTTAAACAGAACTGCTCCACTACCCCACTCTGTAACCACAATGACAGAGAAAAAACACAAACCTGAAATCAAAAAAAATCATACTGTAACCCTCTCATAGTGCGTTCACAGTATGACAATAAATAAGTAAAAAATATTACTATCCAAAATCATTCCGTGTATCTATTCCTTTCTGGGCTTTTCTCATTGTAGAGGATTTACAATTAGGGGGTTTAGAAACTTTTGTATGGCAGTGCGTCTGTAGGACTGTACTGCACAAAAGGTTTACTCTTGAATGTGTCTGTCTCTCAATACATCCATTAGGCGAACGAAGAAATTCTTTGAATGTCATTTGAACTGGCAACACTGCTCAGACAAGTTTGTCGACTTCTTACGACAGATGACCAGGCAGGATTTCAGAGAGAACAAGGGAGGTAGAGAGAGAGAGAGGATAAGTACTATGCCCTTTACATTTACATTACATTTATTCATTTAGCAGACGCTTTTATCCAAAGCGACTTACAAATGAGAGCACACACACACACACACACACACACATGGTAGCAGAGCTGCATGCAAGGTGCTAGCTTGCCATTGGGGGCAACTTAGGGTTCAGTGTCTTGCCCAAGGACACTTCGGCATGGGATCACCCGGGCCGGGATTCGAACCACCAACCCTACGATTAGTGGATTAGTGGACAACCCGCTGTACCGACTGAGCCACAGCCGCCCTATCCTTTATCAACAATGACAGCACATTATCTGGTGGTACAGTAACTGTTGAGACAATTGATGCTTAGAATAAATGTTTAAAGGGGGGGACTGCAAAGTTCTGAAAATGAGGACATACAGTATAAAAGTAACTGCACAAAACTGTAATATATATATATATATATAAAATTACTGCAGCGTATGCAAGTTAATATAGCTAATGTTTCATGCATGAGAGATATTATAATGCAAAATCTACTGAGAATGAATCCTTTAGAAAAGTCACCACACCGCACCCGAGACAGTGAAACCAGTCTTTACCACGCCCACTAGTTATCCACGCATCATGCTTAATACAAGCAAACCATGAGCTCTCTTCTGATTGGACGACACTGCACATGCTGTCATTGTGTAACCAATAACAATGCCCATGTGAATCCCATTCATTCCAGTCATGCAAGGAAGAAAAGCATTGTTTTTCTTTTTCTCTTTTATGTTTATTAACCATAAATTCATAGTTCATTGTTTTCATTATGTGGAAATGAATGTGAAACATGAAGGATGGGATATTTTCTCTGTGGATTGAATCCCTAGTGCCCCTTGTTCACTATCAACAAGTACAGCAGTCTGAGTCAGAAGAATGAGTTTGTCTAAGGATGAAAATAATAATAATAAAAAAAATAAAAAATAAAAAAAATAGCTCAAATACAATTAACCATGTCAATCAGGATGCTGCAAAGATGGAGTACTGTGTGTTTTTAGCGTATATATTTCATTATATACGGAATGCAGGTCATGCAAAAGAGTGCGTCAGTGATCAACAGAGTGGCACCTGTGGAAGACGTCGTTATTAAATGTATAGTTGTAATGATCATTTTCTGAAGATTTCATATTAGTTATGCAAAAATATTAGCAAAAGTAGTATAGATAGATTTTAAAAAGGTGTGTATTTAAAGCTGCTTCATACATTATTTAGGAGGTATACAGTATTCTCCTCAGAATGACATAAACATGAATGAAATTCTCATTAAAGGCACTACTAATCGGCTAACTTTAATTATTCCGTGATTAATTGTACTTACGGCATAAAGGCAGAGAGATGCATCCAAGCAACACGCAGCTCACAACTACACTGCAGCTTTTCCTCAACAGCATCTTCCTACGCACTCAACAGCTTTACTTATGGGATTCTTCTATTAAGTATTATTCTTATAATTATCTTAATGTACTTCAAATCTATCGAACAGCACACCTCTGTCACGACTGCCGTTCACTCGGTACTGTACTGTGGTTGTTAGTGCAGGGCCGAGCGCGTCCTCGCGTCAAACCTCATGCATTTCAGAAGGGGAGCGCGCGCCGGTTGGAGGGAGGGGCGGGGCTTTCTCAGTGGCGTGATATCTGAAGTGAAGTACGTCGAGTGTAGGAGGGCGGGGCTTAAGGTGACGCGTCATGAATGGATGAGAGTCGGCTCTACACGCGCATCACCCCAATCCCACCCCCAATTTCCGCGCCCTCTGGGATGGATGAACTGATGGATATGGGGACATTTTGGTCCCCATTTGGACTGCTTTTTTCTTTAAAAAGTAAAAAAAAAAAAAATACACAAAACTTTTTCTGTAAATAAATAAATAAAAGTGGAACGGTTAGGTTTAGGTGTAGCCGTACATTAATTAGCTGCATGAATAATTATAGCTGATGAAGGTCCTCGCAAGGATAATATAACAAGTGTGTGTGTGTGTGTGTGTGTGAGAGAGAGAGAGAGACTGTACGATACATTATTTTTTTAAATAGAATCAAAACATTATTTGCCTTAACAAACCTTCATGCTTAATCTATCATGACATTCTCATGATAATAATAATAATAATAATAATAATAATAATAATAATTTCCCTCCACATAACACATTCCTACTCAGCATTTGCTTTGATACAAAATCCTTTATGACTGTGCAGTCCAGGCATCACTCACACCAGGGTGACGCCCACTTTTTGCCTACCAAGGAAGCAATTAGAAGGTTCTAGAAATCCTCCCCCATCGAAAGACTTTTATAAAAAAAATTATACCCAGATTTGCCCAACACAGCCTGCATCTGAAAATAATGGCTAGCTGATGTCTACTAAACATCACATGGATTTACCACAACTCTGTGCTTATCAATATTTATATTTACTTCATAATAATTCTGCTTTTTGCTCAACAGAAATCCTTAGCCGTCAAATGTTCCCACAGGGCTATACAATGCTTCCAGAACTGTGATTTACAAATAAACTAGCTTGACTAGCATCAGAAGTTCGAAGTATGCGTCTGAGTGTAGGATAACATGGCAACGCTGAAGACTAATATATTACAAACTTTGACAAACGTGTTAATGTTTCATAGATTTTTGGATGTTAACTACAAATCAATTGTGCGCACCCCTCCTATTTGCACATGAGGGATAGCCGATGAGATCATACTGCAGGAAGAGAGCATTTAAGGAATGCTAAAATAGCTGCTGAACTACATAGCTCTTTAGACCCCCCCCCCCCCCCCCC
>JAFFST010002891.1:19454-40005 GCA_022414735.1 Noturus placidus | reverse complement strand
TTGGTTGGAATGAAAACCTGCACCCACACCGGCCCTTTCCGGATAAGATTGGACACCCCTGCTCTAGAGTAACTGGCATGAAAAAGAGAAAATTTATATTCAAGAACAAATGCAATAAGTGATATGAACTCTAGTATAAAGTATATATTTGTATATTTAATATTTGTAAATATGTATTTTTTTGCACATTTAATTTTTGTATTTATTTAATAAAATACTGCCTTCGATCAACAACATTGAAATGAATATTGTGACTCTAAGAAGGTTTTAGGGGTCTTGGTCACATCCTCCATTTTGAGTTACTTTATATTCTTAGGTTTGTGCATTTAAAATTTAAACTTGTGTTCCATTGAGACCACGGGTTTTCATTAGGGTGTAAATACAGAGCCGTATAAAACACTGACTTGTGTGTAACCATTTCTGTGTTTATTTGGATCATCATCTTGCTGAAAGCTCTATGTCCAAGAACCTCCTGGCAGAGGTTTTGGGCTGAAATTCTGAAATATCCTGGTACTTAACAAAATTCATTATGTCACTGATATGCAAAAGAATAATAATAAAATAATAATAATAAGAAGCCCTGATCCACTTTAATTGTATTACCTGATTTGTGCATGTCAAACATTCTTTGGCTTTTCCAAAGCTCAATGGAATTTTACGTGTGTGCAACATCATGTTTCTATCTCAGGGAAACAATTTCTGGGGACTGACAGCAAATAAAAAAAAATACTACATGGTTGTTTTTTTTTTTCAAGAATGACAGTTTGTTTCCATTTTATAGAATACATTGCTTGTGGCATCAATAAATGTACACCCACTTTACCCACTTTACACCCAGTGTTTCAGGCTCAGTATAAACTATGATCAGGATAAAGCGGTTACTGAAGATAAATGAATATGAATGATGATGTTGAGGCACCAAGGTGTCTTAACAAACTTTACATAAGTTAATAAAATACTGGAACAGCCCTTATGATTATCATGATGATTCACCTATCGCCAAAGGTGTGATGAAGGTGTGTTAGTACTGGAACGCGCTGGCTGTACACGATATGCGATTCTTCAGATGTGTTTTAACACAGTGTGATTTACTGTAATCTGTAGACATAACCAAATCTAGTACTGGAATTGGTTCATAGTGTGTGTTAAGCCCTATTGCCACCAAGAGGACACCGGTGTACATTACAGACTAAAATGACTATATTAGGGTGTAAATTTGACGTTGAATAATTTGGTCAATTTCATTCCATCCTGTCGTCATTTCTTTGAGAACACAATACAGAGCACAGTACCCCTGTACAGTCCAAGTTTCATTACTGTGACATTACAGTATTTTATTGTTAAATCTGAGTGTCCACTGACACTCACTGACTAACACAATACAGAAACGTACTTCATTTACTATGGAGTTCATTCCCAGTGTAAAGTAATCATACGAGAAAGCATCACTGAAGATTGCAAATGTTGAACATTTCATGAAATGTATTTCGTTTATAACGTACACCACACTTTTAACAGGTTGATACATTTGACCATTTTTACTGAGTTTTACTGGGACTAGCCCTTGTGAGCTTAAGTTACAGTCACAGCTGTAGATTTACACACCTGGTAATGGAATTTTATGGAAGGAATGCAGTGTCGCTTTCACGTACGATTACTTTTACGTTTAATCTCAGAAGAGTAAAAGAGGACACACCCAAAAAAAGCATTTTGAAACACCTACATAACAAAGTTTCTACAAAAAAGTCAAACTTGACAGTAATTCGGCATGCTGTCCACATCGACATCAACTTTCATTTGATCTGAAATACGCTCTTATCGAGAGCAACAAACACGTCGAGACTACCAGTGGTGTGTCAGATACATGTTTTAAGAGGTGGATGTGACATACAGTACATGGAGCTCGATAGTTCTTACACACCATTTTGGTGTCAGTCCTAACTCGGTACCTCAAGCTGGGAAAGAAAGATACAACAGCTAAAATGCTAACCCTATTTGCATGCAGCTGGACGTTACATAGTTGCGCACCAAGAATTTAAGATGGCACAATACTATAAACTGAAAATAGCGCTACGTAAATCACACGCACATGTAGCTGACAGGATACAGCATTAATATGCACACAAAATACAGTACGACTAATGCAGAATTTCAATGTAAAAAGAAACGGGTCCACAAGGGGGCACTGTGCAACAAATTGCATCAACATCAAAGCACATGCAGTACAGGTTTGAATTAAATACAACTTGTCTATGGGATTTACTTATAGCTGTGTAACAATGTGGAAAAACTCTAGTTGGTAGACTATCTATGTCCTGTGCATGTGAGTAGCCAGGCTTCAGTCCAGTCTTTGTTTTTTTTATAGCTACAATATATGATTATTAGAGAAGAAACAGACCAAAATTTTGCTGTCAAAAACAATCAAGTATGCAGCGAGTCTGCTCGTGATTCTGTTATAAGCAGTATTTTCCCATCATCTCTCTGGAAGAGTTTGCACTTATTATGTCCTGCTTAAGGCTTTAACAATACAGTTTATGTTGATTAGTGTCTTTATCCCTGGTCTTCATCACTGGCAGTGTTAGAGCGCTCCTGAAACACATAAACAGGAAATGACATGAGTGACGTTTGGCTGCAAGATACTGTACTAAAATTTGCAAGATTTCTATAGGAACAGCAAGGCCAATTCAATTGTTTTGGCTGTAGACTGAAGACATTTGGGTTTGCGATCAAAAGATGAACATGAGAGGAGAGTTTAGAATTTCAGCCTTTATTTCCTGGTACTTATATGTTGATGTGTTAAACAACATAAAGCATAGAACCTTTTGTAATAAGACCACCTAATTTGAAGGCGAGCAAATATATTGGTACATGTGACTAAACATCTACTCTTGGATTTAGCCTTCAGTTTCACCTGTAAAGACTGTGTTTGTTATTAAAAAAGATAAGGCAATGTGAAGATCAGAGACCGTTCCATGGGAAAAAAGCAAGCCATTTGCAAGTTAAGAAAATAGGGAACCATTGCATAAGCATTGGGTGTAGCCAATACAACAATTTGGAATGTCCTGAAAAGGAAAGGAGCCACTGGTGTATTTAGCAACAGACACGGAATGGGTCGGCCAAGGAAACAAAAGCAGTTAATGACAGAAACATTGTTAGAGCTGTGAAGAATAAAAACAAAAACTACAGTTAGTGACAACACCAACAACTTCCACAGGGCAGGGGTGAATGAATCACATCCCTCATCTCAAATCCATCTTTTGATCTCAAACCAAAATGTCTTGAGTGTACATTGCACAAACAAATGAATAGGCCTTGCCGTTCCAATAGTTTCGGAGGGGACTGTATTTCATTTTTTGTTTAATCGGCAATAAATGGTTTAGGAATACACCTGACTGTTTAAAAGAAAACAGACTTAAAAAAGACAAATCCACACTTAACAAAAGAGAGTGATGTAGCAGCGCTTTAGTCCTTTTGTCCTTTAGTCTGTCCAGCTTTCTCACTTCTTCATCTGTACACTCTGTTCTTTTATGCTAATACCACTGATGATAAGATTAGTGCCATCATACTTGTCGTCTCGTGGATCGTTGTCTCTGCTAAGACTCGTATGAGTCGTTACTTTTATGTCTACTGTGAACTGTGTAATATTACATTTGTCCCTTATCTGTATATAAACGAAGTGTTACTCATCTGTATATATTCATATCTGTATTCATATTTGAAATGAAGTGCTTGCTCTTTTCTTTTTAGGAGCTAACAGTGAAAAATTCCTGCTTTCACTTGTGTTTGAGATTGCCGAGTCGTCGTCCCCCCCCCGCGCCCTCCTATTAAACTCCATTGCAACTCTAGTAAAAACAATGTCCCTGTATGACATTAGCGCAGCACACAACTGCTAAGTTGTCATGAGAATAACAAGCATACAGTACCAGAAAACAAAGTAGCACCAGAATTGCTAAACACATCACAGATATTTCAATCTAAACATATTTATTGTGTTGCTGGGAAAAGTTTGCCTTTAAGAGTTTAGTGAAGAATCTTTGCACTGAAGCTACAAGGCTAATGTAGCAAATATCTAATAGATGTCAATATATAAAATATTTTCCAACACACTATAAACACCGGCCTCATCCGATATTCAAATCTTCAGATGTAGTTTAACACAGTATGACCTATAAACAAATCTTTACTGTGTGGCTAAACACTGCAACATTATGACGGCAGCCATCTTTTTTTTTTTTCCTTGAAGCAATTTTGCATCATTCAGTCTCTTAGCATGGAGCCTCCCACAGTTTGACAACTGAGTTGGTACCAGAATACACTGTAACCCAGCAATTTAACAAATTCATTTATTTAAAAAATTAAAAAATAAAAGAAAAAGACTCTGTAGAATAACAATGTCATTTGAAGCAAGAAAATTTGGTAATTTGGAAGATTTGGGCTTTTGATATCGAATTCTATTACATGTTAGTTACATTTGCCTCATAGTGCAAAACTAATTCAAAAAACATATCTTGGTTGATGATTTACATTTGGGGTAGCAGCAGTTTTGTGTACATTTAATTTATTCGTAACTATTTCTTTAAAAGCCCTGTATGTGTGATATGTGTGTCTCACCTCCTCTCGTTCGTCCTCGGTGTCGTCATCACTGACGACAGGTTTAGCTCTGGTTCTCCCTCCCCTCCTCCTGCCCTTTCCTCTTTCAGCACTGCGCTCCTTTCGGCCCAGTTTAATCTTTACCTTCACTGAGCGAGCTGCCAATCATCACACACATACACATGAGTAATACAGTTATGTTGACCTTTCATGTTAAGTCGCCTAATTAACCAACATCTCTTTGGCTCACTGGCACCAAGATCACCACAACTCACACCCAGTTTTCCTTTCGTTCCGCTCCAGAAACTCATAACTTACAAATACCTTTTATATACATTTTTAACAGCCCAACATGTTTATGAACAGAGGTTTAGTATTGTAAACAACATGTACTAAAGGTTAACCATATCTTAAAAATAAACAAATAAATGTGATCATTCTCCCAAAAGATTTTGATTGAATAAACAAAGCATCTGACCCGGGGACTTGAGCTTTGTAACAGAAAAAGAGCTCCAAAGTCGGCTAAAATGACAGATTTCCGTGGCCTCTTTATCAGGTACCATAGATCACAGATGCATGGCCTTTAGTGTTGTTTGAAAGCTACTAAAGAATTTATTTCCCCTATTATAACAGTTCAACGTAAAATGTATAATGTACGTTAAAAGTTGTAATACTAGTAATCCAGAGCTATCAGGTAAGATGTCACTTCAAGTGCATATGACATGGCTCTCCTTGAAAGAATGTGATCACATGACCCGCATGTTCTCTATATATTTCAACTCTACTGTTTACACAGATTGGGATCAAACAGTGTTCAAACAGTGCAATTGCACGTTTTGCATAATTAATAGAATGCTGATATTACACATTTCCACGCACGTAGTCACATTTTTGCATTGCGATGCATCATTACATCTCTAGCTACAATGCACACTCACACTCAGACTCAGAGCCTTCGTCCTGTTCCTCCTCCTCTTCCTCGCTCTCATCTCCGTCGCTCTCCTCCTCCTTCTCGATCTTTTGTCGCAAGCTGGTGAACACCGACTGCAGCACGATGGAGTCCTCGTAAATCTAAACAAACATGCATAAACAAATATACAGCGACACACACACAGACAAAAAAAAAAAGAAATGATGAGTTTATATCTGTATCAGTTCACATGACGTGTGTGCGTGTGTTTGTATGTGTATATGTGTGTGTGTATGGTTTCACACCAAAGAGCCCTCCAGATTAAAGGTCTGAGCATTCTGACACAGCAGCATCACGTCTCTCTCCAGGTCATTCAGGCTGCGATAGCGGTGGCTGCGGATACGCTCCTGCACAACACAAACTTTATATAAGCTTTCAAAACACTTAAACATTTGTGTCATATTACTAAAACTATCGGTTTAGATAAAAAATTAAAGCAATTTACACTCTACTTCAATTAAATTCGCCTACCTTAATATTACAGAGTTACACATTTCTTTATTATAGTTCTAGTTCCTAGGTTTCTAGTCTAAACCTCCTGACGTTAAGATTTTAGGCTAAAATTCCTGGGATTAAGTTTCTAAGGTAAAGTGCCCGGGTTTAAGATTTTAGGCTAAAATTCCTGGGATTAAGTTTGTAGGACAAAAATCCTGGGATTAGGTTTCTAGTCAAAATTGCCTGTGCTTAAATCTCTAAAATAAAAATCATAGGATTATGTTCATAGGATAAACTTTCTAGGCTCAAGTTCCTAAGATTTTAGGCTAAAATTCCTGGTATTAAGTTTCTAGGGTAAAGCTCCTGGGTTAAAAATGTTGGGCTAAAATTACTGGGATTAAGTTTCTAGGCTAAAGTTCCTGGGTTTAAAATTTTAGTCTAAAATTCCTGGGATTAAGTTTCTCGGTTAAAGCTCCTGGGTATAAAATTTCAGACTAAAATTCCTGGGATTAAGTTTCTAAGGTAAAGTTCCCGGGTTTAAGATTTTAGGCTAAAATTCCTGGGATTAAGTTTGTAGGACAAAAATCCTGGGATTAGGTTTCTAGGCTAAAGTTCCTGGGCTAAAGATTTTAAGATAATATTTCTGGGATTAGGTTTCTAAACTAAAGTTACTGATCATAAATTTATAGGCTTAAATCCAAACATTAGGCTAAAGTTGCTAGGTTTATGATTCTAAATTTAAATTCCGGTTTTAATTTTCTATGCTAAAGTTCCTGGCCTTAATTTTCCAGACTTAAATTTCTGATTTTAAGTTTCTAGGCTAAAGTTTCTGGATTTACATTTCTTGACTTAAATTCCTGAAATAGTTTCTGGGAAGAAGTTTCTTTGCTATAGTTACTTGATTTAAATGCCTGGATTTATATTCCTGATTTAACTCCTGAGCATAGGTTTCTAGGCTTTTGGAAGTATATTCCAAAAAAAAAATTAAGACCCCTTCAAAGGGTCAGAGTACATATAATCCTAGGCTACCAATACTCTCTGGTATAAAAGTGATGAATTAACACTTACAGAACAATGTCAATGTGTAATCTTGAGTGACTGTGTGGTACGTAGTTAGGAATGAATGCATGTGTGTTCATATGTGCAGGTGTGTGCAGTCACCTTGATCTTGCGGAAGTCGACAGGTCTTCGGATCAACTCGTAGTACTCAGGGAGCTCTTTACGAGATGGAAGCTGGATGAAGACTTCACTTAGCTGTCGGCCATTACTGCTGCGAGACCAAGGAGAGGGTTTCCAGCAAGTGTTGAAACATTTGAATATGTATGTCTCAGTTATTTTCAATCAGGGCGTATTACTTTTATGCATACAGCTTGAAATAAAAACATGTCAAGGCTTCTATTTTGCTCCTTTTCGAGGGTATTTCCTACCAGAACAAAATTCAAAACAATATATCTTGGCCATTAAGCACAGGTCAAAGAACACATACGTAACCAGTTTCTCACCTCTCTTTGTATTTAATAACAGCTTCCACAATTTTCTTCATCTTCTTGGTGAGGCTAGGCGGGTTAGGGGTTATCTTCTCGGCCGGAGGTCGCCCACGCTTCTTCTGTCTTTTACTGTCCTCATCTTTGTCTCTTGCACCACGTGTCCCTGATGTAGATGGACCAGCATCAAGGTCACGATCACGCTTCCTCTTTCGGGTCGTCTTTTTGTGGCGCACTTCCTCCTCAATCTCGTCCAGTGTGCCTTCCTCTATCGCCTGCATGGAGGAAAAGGTGATGGGAAAAACATTGATGAATGAGTTCTTTACTTTCTAAACTATAGCAGTTATAACTGAACATTTTAAAAATTCAGCTACAGTTGCATCCTTTTTTTTCCCTCCAGACACAGTGACCTCTGACCTTGAGCCACTGTTTCTCAGTGAGCGAGTCGCTGTAGTCCACTTCCTTCCTTTGGCGTGAGCCGCGGCCGAACATCTTCTCAGCTTCTTCCTCACAGGTGAGTCGCTCGACCTCAGCATCATCTTTCATGATCCAAGTAGGCAGCTCGTCTTCCTCCATGAGCCTCGGCCTGCGCTTGGGGTTCCGAGCCTCTTCGCGACGCCGGTCCAAATCCATACGCTGCACATAGGGGATAATGCTTTAAACTATAGCTTTTTTGTGGGGAATTTTAAATGTGTGGCTTGTAACTTCAAATTTAAAGAGACTAGTTCCATATTCACTGAGTTCAGAAGTCTAAAACTGATTGGAACTACATGCAATAAGAACCTTCTGAATATGTAAGAGGAAGGCAAACCATAAAGTGATCAAACTCCTCTTCACTCCTTGCGATCATCTGATTCACAGTTTCATCATCTGGAACTTCGTCCTCCTCCTGAAGAACAAGGATAGAGAAGAAGAACGAATGAGAACTTTAATCACTCTGCAGAAGCACATGAACCGCATCGACTTACAAGTCAGAATGGACATTCAATATGTCAATGTCAAAAGATGTAATGAAAAATAATACCAAGATATAGGGCATATAAATATCTGACACCTCGTCCTGCTCCTCATGCTCCAGGATGGCCTGCAGGAACGCACGGCGCTCATGACTGGATGATTTCTGGTCGAACATGCCTGCTTGGATGACCTTTTGGTCCACGTTGAGCTTGTACTTGGCTGCAGCAAGTATTTTCTCTTCTACACTGTTCACAGTGCACAAACGCAGCACCCGCACCTCGTTCTGCTGTCCGATACGATGAGCTCGGTCCTGAGCCTGCAAGTCCTACAAGATGGAAAGAAAGAGAAAGATGAGTATGACATTCTCAAAAATATCGTTTTAATTCGGAAACTGCCAATCATTAATATTAGAAATCACAGATATAATATAATGTAGTTAATTTGGACTCCATGTCGTGTTATTTATCGTCTTTTACCGAGCGAAAGCTCAGTGTTAAAGGTCACTGTATTACCTGGTGAGGGTTCCAGTCACTGTCAAAGATGACCACCGTGTCTGCGCTCTGCAGGTTGAGGCCGAGACCCCCCGCCCTGGTGCTCAGCAGGAAGATGAAGTACTGTGACTCGGGATCATTAAACGTCTTCAGCAGCATGCCGCGGTCCTCTGCCTTAGTGGTACCTATGTATAAAACACCAAAACAAGAAGAGTTATTGCTGTAAGGTCAATACAGACTCGATATTAGATTTACTTATTAATTATTTTTGCAGGATTATCCCATTGAACATGTTCAGTTCTTATTGCGTAAAAACCTTAAAACCTGAAACCATAAAACCTCACCATTATGGCTTTCATCTCTGTTTTGATTCATGTGTTGAAATTATTATTATTATTATTATTATTTCCTGAGTGATCAGTGCACATTTTTTATAAAATATTCATTTTATTTAACTAAAAAGAGCATCCCTGAGGTGCGTTATCTGGGTTATCTACAGTACACCATCACCCAGAGGTGCTGTCACGTCTGGAGAAGATGATGTATATTCTTAAATGTTGTCATGACACTGAGTTTAAGGTGTTGATGTGACATCTTTGGGGTGAATTTGTTAGACAGCATAGATACAACAGCACTTAACGATTAAAATAACTTACATTAATTACTTACATTTACATGTTACATAAAATTAACATAAAATGCATATTGCTATGATAGCTTTAGGACTGCAATTGTCATTTGCTTGTTTTCTCTCATTTGGGCGGCTGTGGCTCAGTCGGTAGAGCGGGTGGTCCACTAATCCACTAATCATAGGGTTGGTGGTTCGAATCCCGGCCCGGGTGATCCCATGGCGAAGTGTCCTTGGGCAAGACACTGAACCCTAAGTTGCCCCCAATGGCAAGCTAGCACCTTGCATGCAGCTCTGCTACCATTGGTGTGTGAGTGTGTCTCATTTGTAAGTCGCTTTGGATAAAAGCGTCTGCTAAATGAATAAATGTAAATGTAAGTTCTTTTTGGATAAAAGCATCTGCTAAGAGAATAAATGTAAATGTAAATGTCATGAACAGTTTTGCACTCGTCTCAATCAGCAAACAAGGCAGTGGTGGATTAACGGTTAAGGCTATGGATTACTGCACGGAAGGTTGAGGGTTTAAGCCCCAGCACTTAACCCTCTTTATTCAAGGGGTGCTGACCCATGACATGTTGGGGTATGAGAAGAAAAGAATTTCACTGTGTATATGTGAGCAATAAAGACTCATTATCATTAACAGCAAAATAGTCTTCAAGTGAAAACTATAATGAATTTTCCTGGCTACACAATTGCACTTTTTGACCATGTAGTACACAATTATAGAAGGGATTTATTTATAATTGCACTATCCGTGGTCACCCAGATGAGGATGGGTTCCCTTATGAGTCTGGTTCCTCTCCAGGTTCTTTCCTCATTTTGTCTTAGGTAGTTCTTCCTTGCCACTGTCACCTCTGGCTTTCTCATTAGGGATAAATCCATCCATCTCTACCTCTTACTCCTTTTTCAGGGTCACGGGCACAATCTCATACACACTCACACACCCATTCATACACTATGGACACTTTTAGACACGCCAATCAGCCTACCATGCATGTCTTTGGACTGGGGAGGTAACCGGAGTACCCGGAGGAAACCCCCGACGCATGGGGAGAACATGCAAACTCCACACACACGGCCCTGGCGGGACTCGAACCCCGGACCTTAGAGGTGTGAGGCGGACGTGCTAACCACTAAGCCATTGATATATTTCTGTAACTCTGCTTTATGACATTGTACATTGTTAAAAGCGTTATACAAATAAAACTGAATTGAATATTATTGTGGTACAAGGTAGGGCTGTGCAATTCATTGTACTTTAATCATAAGCCATTTTTGGCTTCCTCAAGTATTGACTGTCTTAATATTTAATATATTTTTGTTGCTACTTTTAAATAATATCAAGGTTCAGCTCGAGTTGAGCATTCTGAGATACTTTTGTGTTCAGCACGTTTGGAAAGAGTGCTTATTTGGGTTATTGTAGACATCCTCGTCTAGAAAAGTTCCTATATTGTATAGATTGACTGGTGATGGGATAGAGAGTGACAGGGTATGAAATATATAACGGAGAGACACTGAGGATCGCATGTTCGCAGGTCTAAAGGTTAAATATATCTGAGGCATTTAAAGTGAACCTATTATGGTTTTTCAGATATTACCTTTCATGTAGTGTGTTATACAGCTGTTTGTGAATGTAAAAAGTATGCAAAGTTTCAAAATCAAAGCGCACGACATCCGGGGTTATTTACTTATTCTTTCCTTAAAGAAGGAACCGATTCTGAACAGCTGAAACCAGTCGGTAGTGAAATAAAAATAAATGGTAAATGGCGCACTTATATAGCGCTTTTTTATCCAAGGCGCTTTACACTGTGTCTCATTCACACACACACACCAATGGTAGCAGAGCTGCCATGCAAGGAACTAACTTGCCATCGGAGGCAACTTAGGGTTCAGTGTCTTGCCCAAGGACACTTCGGCATGGGATCACCCGGGCCGGGATTCGAACCGCCAACCGCACGGTTAGTGGATTAGTGGACAACCCGCTCTACCGACTGAGCCACAGCTGCCCCAGTAGTGATTCCAGACTGGAAGACCTGTACAGTCCTGCGTAGGTTTGTAACAAAAAGCCCTGCTTCTGGTCTTCATCGGCTGCTGAAAGTCGTTATGCTAGTGGGTGTTTACTTTTTGAAATGATCGGCCAATCACAACAGTCTGGGACATATGACCAATCAGAGCAGAGCATGCTCCCTGAAAGGAGGAGTTATAATGAGATTTAGAACGGATCACTTAATGAGTCGTTTGTGACACTGGGGGGGAAAAGGTAATGCTGCGATTTAAATTATGAGCAGGTTAAAGTGTTTTTTTGATCTTGGATGCATGTAAATCTATTGTTCGAGACCTCTAAAACAAAATAAGAAAACCATAATAGGCGCGCTTTAATTGTAAATCAGCCAAGAATTCTTTCCCATGGTTACTTCACACCTCTAAGGACAAAAATAAGAAATCATAGAACATTTTGAATAAAAAAGAGAAAAGTACTGTAGAAAGGGAAGCAGGATTAGCTGCTGGTCATACCATCCAGACGGAGGTATTTAAAGTTGCGGTACGCGAAATAGTCCTCCATGATGGTCATCAGTGATGTCATCTGGCAGAAGAGCAGCACTTTGTGATTGGTCGCTCGAAGTTTGGGAAGAATTCGGTCCAGCACCTCAAACTTTCCAGAAGCTCGATACAGGTCAGGACTGGTTAAAGGTCAAAGGTTAAACAAAAAGGTCACTGTATGGGCTAACTCGATTATTACTTTAGAATGTTATAGCTACTTAAATCTTCATGAGGTGCTGAGGGACTCACCCTTGTACTATACCACCAGAGAAACCCAAGTGCTCAGAAAAGGACTCCTGAATTAAGTGAAGTGTAGAATTAACATTAAAAAGGGCCCACAGTTCAAAATGTGCTTTTAGACGTTCAAATTTTGAAAATATAACGATTTTTTAATGTAGCTAAAAACTACTCTATCTATTTTACATTAAAAAAGCAACATATTATAGATCGTGCTGGTAAACAGAATGCTTTAATGCTGGTATAATATAGTACCTCAATCTGCTGGAACATGTAGGGATGATTACAGATCTTCCTCAACTGCATGATAGTGTTCATCAGAGTTTTAGTGCCGCCTTTACCCTGAAACACACACACACACACACACACACACACACACATTACAAATACTGTGATAAATCCTGCATTTAGATACAAAGCAATCGTAGAATGAAGTGTTTTTATACCACAGCGCTGTCGCATTCTCACATCTGATTGTTCAAAAGGTGTTGATTAATTTTGTATAACAGCAGCTCTGACAGTAGTACTGGCTGCAAGGCAAATCACAAGGTGATATTACGGTGTTCGTTTGATTTAACAATAATAGATCTAATCGTTAATATGGTGAAGTTTTCAGTGAGGACATGTTTATTTCACATTTCTGGAAACATTTTCCAATGTCAGTGACTACGTTTACATGGACAGCAGTAATCTAATTATTGACCTTACTCTGATTAAGATAATAATGTGATTAAGGTGTTTACATGAGTTGCTTTTAAAATACTCCTGTCAGGTTCCCGTTTTACATGTTACAGAATATAAATTGATTAAGGGCACATGTCATTACGTCACCGCGCCACGACGTCCCTCCAGAATTTCAACATACATTTCCTCTTCGTTATGGTACCATATACAGTTTCGAGTGTTTCATTTTACGAACGCTTTAAGTGCGGTTAATTATTTGTCATGCTATACGTGCAAATAGACGACTGCTTGAAGCCACGGGCTGCATCCCAAACAGCGTACTTACCGCTATATAGTAGCCAAAATGCAAGTATTTCACCTACTATAAAGTAGTTAAGTACGCGGTTTGGGATGCAGCCATGCTCTCCTGTTTCCCGTCAAACGGTTGAGCACTGCCGTGTGTGTACGCGTCCTGTCGCAAAATGCGGTGAAAACGATGTTAATAGTGTGATTAAGGTGTATACATGTCTGTAATACACGTCCATAATGCGAATAAAACAGGAATACTCCACATGAATTAATACGATTTGTGTTTTTTCCAGTATGACTTTAGTCGGATTATCTTTAATCTGTTTACATGGTAGTTTCTTAATCAGATTATCAACATAATCAGGTCAATATCGAAATATTCTTGTCCATGTAAACATACTGATAGATTCGTACCAGTCAGATTATAAAGTTAGAGGATTTTACACTCTGTGACATGACAAATTGTGTCATGTTCCTTTAATAAAAAGTAAAAAAAAGATGCCGATTGTTTACAGCTCTTATCATACAGGAGCTTGTCTGATTTGTAGACGTTCCACAACATTAAATGTAACTATAACGTGCGTAGTGTCATTCTTTAATAAATTTCTCCTCCTTGGCATATCGCTGTGGTATAAGAGGTACAAAAAATGTCTGCACGTGCTGAAACATTAACTCATCTTAGCGTCAGGTCGCATTGCGCCACCCTGTTGTTGATTATTTTCCTATAATAGTACACTTATAATGGTATAATAGTGTTTTATTCCTTAATTAAATACCACCTGCACATATCATTTTATTAGTTATTTCAGCTACAAGTTATCCATCATACTAAGGTCTGAACTAAGGACCTGACTACTTACCTTCTTGTCTTTTTCAGATCCATCGGTGAGCAGAACCCCTTTGGCCTGCATGTGTCTGTACAGAACCCTCTGCAGCGCTGACATATCACACTTTATGACATATTCCACCTGCAGCAACACACAACGGACCACCCAAGTTCAGATTTATCATTCAACAGTGGGGGTCCTCTTTTTTTTAAGCTTGTAAGCACTCTTAGATAATACTAGTTTAGGAACCTGACCTGTGTGAACTGAACTAGGAAAGCAGGTTGTTATCACATCTACATTAAATGTTACGACTTTGGATGAACCTGAACGAAATAATTTGAAAAAGATTGCAAGTGATCATTTGTAATTTATGTTTCGTAAGTCTTTCCCTTATACATCTACCTGCAGCTGTATATTTTCACGACAAAAGATGTGAGAGTGTACATGCTAAAGGCTCGCCTGACCTTTTCGGGTAGCTGAGCTTCCACCTCCTTCTTGAGCCGACGTAACAGGAAGGGGCGGAGCACTTTATGGAGACGGCGAATAATCAAGATGGTCTCCTCTTCGTTTAGGTCCACCTGTGTGCGAGAATGAGAGGTTTATATTACAATGATTACAAATGCAATTCACCTTGTTAGACCATCTTTGGTGCATATGAATAAGTGTTATTAATATCACAGTGAATTAATCTTTTGCAGGATTTAAAGACATTTTGACCTAAAAGCCTACACATGAAGTTTATCTACACAATGCTACAGTGGTAGCTTTAAGCTTCCTATCTTTGTGAGCATCGTAGATAAGTAGCTCCAGTATAAAAACCACCAAACATATCTCATCCAACTACTTAGGTGTGGGGTTTGTTTGACTGAAATATTTAGAAATATTTAGCAGAATTAGTCATTTCATAATTCCATCTGTGTTATTTCATAGTTTAACAATCTGAAAAAATTGCCTGTGTATGTGGGTGATTTACATGGCATAAACATGCAAAGGTGAAAAAAAACACAACATTTAAGTAAGCTCACATGTCAAACAGACTCCGGAAAGCATTAAACTGAAACATTCCGAACATAATGTGGATAAATAAGATCAAAATAAGATATGACACATGATATAACAGTGAAATTAGTGCAGATGCGTCTGCGTGTGTGTTCCTAATGTGTATGTCTAGACGAAATTCTTGTCACTAGCTCTATTCGAATGCTTTTTGCATCAGAGGTGTCACTGAGCACTGAATATATAACATAAAAGCAACCTAAACTACAATTTAGAGAATGTTTCTCATTACAAAATGACAAGAAACCTTCAAAATAATTGCATTGTTGTGTTTAAATGGCAGAAGTAGGTTTATGTAAATTTAAAACCTGCACTTCGGTTGTACTCATTTGCACATGCGATCAAACTGTGATTAGCATGGACTCTTCCCTGTGTTTTGGACTCTTATGTAGAAACCTCCCAAACTCTATACTCATTAAAGTCTTCCATAAACTCTGTTCATAAATTAGCTAGCACTTTTCTTATTATGTCAGGCCCAGAGGGAATACAGTAAATAAACAAAAAACAACAACAAAGACTCAGACCTTCTCTCCAGTCATGGCAAAGGGGGCATTGAACCACTGTTCAAAGGTGCTGCAGCTCTTGAAGATGGTTGGCAGCAGGAAGTTGAGCAGTGCCCAGAGCTCAGGCAGCTTGTTCTGCAGTGGCGTCCCCGTCAACAGGACACGCCTTGGAGCCAGGTAGTGTGTGTTCAGCACCTGAGTCAGCTTACAGTGGTGGTTCTTCATCCGGTGGCCCTCATCCACAATCATATACTTCCAGCGAATCTGGAACCACAGTCAGAATGCATGCGAATGAGTTCAATGCAATGAGGGAAAACTGGACCAGCCTCTAATCTGGGCTTGAAGAGAAATTAGGCACTCTGTCAGTGTATTTGTGCGCCTACCTACGGCCATCTGGGGCCAAATCACATTTGACTACATGTAATGGACAGTGTACTGCGACCATGGATCAAATCTATTCCATAGTAGTCAACTGCACCTATGGAAGAGCATTGAAATTCACATACTTCTGAAAATTGGGAAATACCAAAGCCATAACACCTTGCAGCTCTCGTCTGGATTCCCAATGAAGCTAAAAAGGGTTGAGCCTTGCTTGGGTGGGAGGCCTCCTGGGGAAAACTAAGGTTTCTGCTGGAAGTGGTATTAGTGAGGCCAGCAGGAGGTTCTCACCCTGTAGTCTATGTGGGTCCTAATACCCCAGTACAGTATGGTGACACTATACTAAGGGTATAACTCCTGATTTTCTACATCACTCTATCTCCACCAATAGCTGGTATATAGTGTGTGTTCTGGTGTGCTATGGCTGCCGTCGCATCATCCAGGTGGATACTACATACTGGTGGTGGCTGAGGAGATCCCCCCAAACAATGTAATGCGCTATATAAATCTAAGGAATTATTATTATTATTATTATTATTATTAAATGCCAATGCATTTAATGCCAGTGGATGTCTTTGGACTGTGGGAAGAAACCAGAGTACCTGGAGGAAACCCCCAAAGCACACGGAGAACATGTAATCTCCGTGTATTCAGGACGCCCAACCTTAGAAGTGCATATCATCAAAATAAGTCTAATAAAGGTGGGCGGAAAGATGAAGGAGTTCTGCAAAACCAGTATTACCTTCGCCAGTACTTGCTTGTCTTTAATGATGTACTCGTAGGTGGTGAGAAGAACATTGAATTTGCCACTGCGGAGTTGAGGAACAAACGCCCTTCTGGCTGCAGGAGATCCCTGAGCACATAAATATTAATTTTTAAACAGTGTGGTTTCGATTTTAAGATCCTTATTTTTGTGATAAAAAACAAGCTCTTTGTGCTTTTGTGTGCTGAAACTCACCTTGTACGAGACTTTCACTACAGACGGGGCCCATTTGTCAAATTCGTAGACCCAGTTAGAAAGAGTTCTGTCCGAAACAACACATACTTTAAAATGAAGCAAGAAACATCAAAATAAATGAACGTTTTTGAAGCAGCACCGTGTCACTCACGAGAGTGGTACGATGATGAGATAGGGCCCGTTGAGGCGTTTGTACTCCATGAGGTAGGTGATGAGCGCAATGGTCTGGATGGTCTTTCCTAAACCCATTTCATCAGCAAGGATTCCATTCAGATTATTATTGTACAGAGACACCAGCCACTCCAAACCCTTAATCTGTTAGAAGTGAAGAGAATAAAGTTCAAACTGAATTACAGATTGGATTATTGTAATCATTGTTTAGACATTAATGGCTGTGTGTTGAGTTAATTTGAGGGGACAGCAAATTTACAGTGTTACACAAGCTGTACACTCACTACTTTACATTGTAGCAAAGTGTCATTTCTTCAGTGTTGTCACATGAAAAGTTATAATCAAATATTTACACAAATGTGAGGGGTGTACTCACTTTTGCGAGATACTGTATATGGTTCATTATGACTTCTGCCTCACTGCTTCTGGATTTTCATTGCCCCTATATACCGTTAATCTATTCGAGCCATTATAAAGCTTTCTATTCACACTCATTCCGGTATAGAATTGAAACACTGTGTCACATAATAACAGCACCTCCTGTCTCTCTGTAATTGTTATTAGATTACATTTAACATTTACAATTATAGATATATATATATATTCGTTTTCTGAAAACCCTTTTTTTATTTCAAGTGAGCAGACTTACAGTTATAACTAAAATAATAACCATAACAACTAAAGATGCACCGATGAATCGATATCGGCCGATAAAGGCAATTTTTCACACTATCAGCCACCGAACGAAAAACATCTGTTTAAAAGCATCCGATGATCAGGGCCGATTATATCCTGTCATTCAAAAGAGGCCAGGAAAACACATGAATTCCGTGCTGTGTGTAAATATAATATCTCGTGTCGCTCTGTAATCTCTGCACTGCAAAAATTTTATACAGGAAGTGAGCAAAAGTAAAGCCGGGATTTTGGCGTCAAGTCAAGTCACTATTAAAAGATTTAAATGAAGTTGACTTGACAAAAAGTGTCACGAATGTGGTATTGAGGCGAAAGCAGGCGCAGACTTGCGTTTTAATATTTATTGAAAAGAAGAACAAAAACAACGAAACAAAGACACTAAGACTAATCAACATAAACACTATGGAAAGAAACAAACACTATTGCCTGAAACAAACACTATGGCCTGAAACAAACACTAAGGCTACTATACATAAACTCCGTGACAAAGAGACGTGAGTCTAAACAAAGAAAGACAAAGACTACGTGACAACAAGGACTATATATATACACACACACACACACACACACACATTAGAACTCATTAACCACAACGTGAAACAGATGCATGAAAACATGTGACTTCGGGTGAGCAGTGGCTGATGGGACATGGACTGTACAAACAGTACACAAAAACGTAAACACAGTCCACGTGTTGAGGACTGTCATGCACTCTGCATGATTGGTGACAGGTGTGTGAACTTCAGAACTCCGGGGAAGGTGCGCGCATGCATGAAGGTGTGGGGTCATGGGAGATGGAGTTCAAAGGAGAGCGCAAGCGTGTAGGGGAGGTAGGTGTGGATCATGAGAGATGGAGTTCGGGTCGGACTGAGCTGTGACAGAGCCCCCCTCAGAGGGCTCACTCAGGGAGCCGAGGTCTTTCTTGGCCGACCCCGAGGCCTTGGGCCCGGTAGATCAGGATGGGCAGTGTGAAAGTCTTGGAGCAGTTGCGGATCTAAGATGTCCTGCCGGGGTACCCAACATTGTTCCTCCGGTCCGTATACCTCCCAATCTATCAGGTACTCCAGCCTGCCCCCTCTTCGAAATCTCGACTTGAGCATTCTTCTGACTTGGTAGGCCGGATGTCTGTCGATCTCCAGAGGAGCCCGGGGGGGTTCCTGAGGGCATTTCTGTAGCTAGCGGTCCGTCGACTGCTGGTTTGAGTTGCGATACATGGAATGATGGGGATAGATGACTATGACGTGGCAGGTCCAGGCGGTAAGTTACCTCGTTGATCCGCCTTAGGATCTTGAAGGGCCCGTGAACTTTGGTGCGAGCTTCCTACTGCTGGGAGGTAGCTTCAGGTTACGTGTCGCCTGGCTGGTATTCAGGGGTCGAACTGCAGCGGCGGTCAGCTTTGCATTTGTACATGCCGGCGGTGTCCCTAAGGCGGCGATGGGTCTCTGCCATACCTCTCCACTATTCTGGAACCACTGGTCCACGGCTGGTGAGGCGGTGGGTGTAGCATTCCAAGGGAACAAGGGAGGTTGGTACCCCAGCACGCACTGAAATGGAGTAAGTGAGGTGGCCGAATGACGGAGGGAATTCTGGGCATACTCGGCCCATGGTAGATACGTGCTCCACTCCTCTGAGTGGTTGGAGCAGTAAGTGCGCAGGAACCGGCCTAGTTCCTGGTTCACTAGTTCCCCGCTCTACTTGCCTGTTGGCCTGTGGATGGTAACCTGAGGTGAGGTTGTTGACCATTCCTAGTTTGGTCATGAAGCTGGCCCATACCCGGGACGTGAACTGTGCACCCCGGTCACAGACAATCTCCTCGGGGATGCCAAAGTACCAAAAGACATGCTGAAGGAGTAGTTCGGCCATTCGGAAAGCGGAAGGGAGAGCGGGTAATGGAGTGAAGCGTACGGCTTTAGAAAATTGGTCGACTATGATGCAAATGGTGGTGTTGCCCTGGGAGGGTGGTAACTCAGTGACGAAATCGATTGACAAATGGGACCAAGGGCGTTCGGGTAATGGTACGAGTCTCCCAGCTGGGAGTGATCGAGGGAGCTTGTGCTGGGCGCACGTGGAACAACATGCCACTGTTCGATGGATGTCTCTTTCCATCCCGGGCCACCAATACTTTTCCTGCAGGAGGTGACGTGTCCGATGTGCTCCTGGATGGCCCGTCCCAGGTGTCGTGTGTGCCCAGGTGATGAGCTCCTGACGATACTCTTCGGGGACAAATAGACGGTTGGAGGGACACTTTCGTGGTACTTGTAAACGTGGGACCTTTTCTAGTTCCCTGTCCAGTCCCCAGTCCAGAGCGTTGACCACACAGGATGGATTTATGATGTACTCCTCGTTTGTGTTGACCCGGGCGGGGTGATTCAGGCGTGAAAGTGCATCTGCTTTAAGATTATTGGACCCGGGTCTATAGGACAGCGTGAAGTCAAACCTGGTAAAAAAAAATAGGGCCCATCGGGCTTGGAAGGCAATGAGTCTTGTGGCGGTTCGAAGATTCCAGGTTCTTGTGGTCTGTATATATGACAAAGGGGTGGTTCGCCCCTCCAACCAGTGGCGGCACTCCTCTAGTGCCTGCTTAACGGCCAATACAGTGGTGTGAAAAAGTGTTTGCCCCCTTCCTTATTTCCTGTTCCTTTGCATGTTTGTCACACTTA
>JAFFST010002891.1:6248-17413 GCA_022414735.1 Noturus placidus | reverse complement strand
ATAAACACCTTCATTTACAAATTGCATTTTGTGTTTACTTGTGTTGTCCTTAACTATTGTTTAAATTGGTTTGATGTTCCGAAACACTTAAGTGTGACAAACATGCAAAGGAACAGGAAATGAGGAAGGGGGCAAACACTTTTTCACACCACTGTAACTCTCGGTTACCCACATCGTAGTTCTGCTCAGCTGGTGAAAAAGTGAGCGAAAAGAAAGAAATGGGGTGTAGCTTTAGCCTTTCTCCGATTCGCTGGGACAGAACAGCTCCTACTCCGGTTTCAGAAGCATCCACCTCCACCACGAAGGGTCTTGAGGGGTCCGGATGTCGTATGACGGGAACGGTAGTGACAGCTGTCTTAAGCTTATCCAATGCTTGTTGACCCATGGGGCTCCAGTTCAGGCATCCTGGTTTCCCTTTGAGGAGAGTCGTGAGGGGTTTAGCAATGGTGCTGAAATTCCTGATGAATCGGCGGTAGAAGTTGGCGAACCCCAGGAACCATTGCAGCTCCTTGATTGTCCGGGGCGTGGGCCACTCCACCACCGCCTTGACCTTCCCTTGGTCCATAGAAACTCCCCGTGGACTGATAATATACCCCAGAAAGGCAATGGTGTTCTTGTGGAACTCACACTTTTCTGCTTTTATGTATAGCTGGTTCTCCAGCAGTCAGCGTAGGACCTGTCGAACATGTTGGGTATGTTCCTCTGGGGAGTTGGAGTAAATGAGGATGTCGTCTATGTACGCGATCACGTAGCGCCCGAGCATGTCTCATAGCACGTTGTTAATAAAACATTAAAAATGGAGGGAGCGTTCACAAGTCCATACGGCATCACCTGGTATTCGTAGTGCGGTTTCAATGACGTAAAATGTGATGGTCTCGTGATGCAGAGCGCTGGTCCACAGATGAATCGGTTCTGTACAGCGGGTGATGACGCCCCTCCCTATGGCGGCTCCATCGATGGCTTGGACGCAGCGGGGGTATTTGAGAGGGCAAACAGGGAATTTATACTGGTCGACAGTTTCTTGGGCGATGAAATTCCCTGCCGCTCCGGAATTAATCAAGGCTTCTACGACACAAAAAATCTCTTGAGTATTCTAATATCACATGAAATGTGAAAGCAGAGTAAGTTGCGCACTGAGCTACAGGTTGGGTACTCACCCCGAGGTGTGGGCGTGGTTTCAGTGGGCATTGTTGCACAGCGTGGTCCTTCTCACCACAGTAGAAGCAGCAATGCTCCCGGCGTCATCTGTCTCTTTCTTGGTTGCTCACCCGGGTCTTTCCTAATTCCATAGGTTCACTTCCCTGTGCCTGGTGGACCGGCCCCGGAGTAGGCGGTCCAGGCATGTGGCCAAACTGATGAGGGCGTCAAGTGTTGCTTCATCATCATGACACGCCAGCTCTTTGATGATATCTGCGTTTAAACCCCGGCGGAACATGGTTTTCAGTGCCGGCTGATTCCATCCGCTCCTAGCAGCGATGGTCCGAAATTCCAAGGCATAATCAGATACACACCGTGCTCCTTGAGTCAAAAACAATAGCTCCTCCCCTGTCGCTCGGTCATCAGGAAAATGATCAAAGACTATGCGAAGGCGAGTGGTTAGTTGCTCATACAAACAAGGCACGCCCCCTCTTGTTCCCACTCTGCGGTGGCCCAAAGGAGCGCTCTCCCGGGTTAGAAGTTGCATGAAGTGGACAATTGTTTGTTCTTCCGTCATCCCTGGATAAGTCGAGAAGAAGAGGGAGCACTGAAGGAGGAAAACCCGACAGCGAGCAGGATCACCATCGGACTTCTCGGGTATTGGGGTTGACGGTAAGCGAGGAGTGGGCGTGGCACTTGCGGTGGCAACTCTGGCGGTTTGCTCGAGCCGAGCAAGCTGCTCAGTCATAGCTGTGAGTCGGAGCTCGTGGTCGCTGATCATACGGCCATGTTCCTCGATGGCTTGCGGCCAACGGGGATCATCCGCTGCTTCCATCATAGGTGAAGTATTCTGTCACGTACAGGGGAGATGGGGAAGCAGGCGTGGGCAGCGAGGCGGAAGTGTAGCCGCGAGGCGAGCGTAGACGAGCAATGCGAACAAGTTGAGGCGATTGGGCAAACAACGTAGAAAGGGCGAGACAGGAGGCGTAGTAGGGAAACAGGCACAAGTTCAGTCGATCGGATAAACAACGTAGACAGGGCGAGGCAGAAATCGTAGTCAAAGAGTGGAAAGCGAGGTCGAGGGAAACGAGTAAGCAAAACGATAGATCAGGCTTGGTAACGCTGAGGAATGAATCAACAAGATTTATACTTCGCACTGAGTGAAGGCGATAGGCTTGTATATATACTAGCGTGTAGATGGGGTGTGTGATTGGTGACAGGTGTGTGAACTTCAGAACTCCGGGGAAGGAGAGCACATGCGTGTAGGGGAGGTAGGTGTGGGATCATGGGAGATGGAGTTCGGGTCGGACTGAGCTGTGACAAAAGCATAAAAGGCAGAACTATCTGTATCGGTTATCCGTATCGGCTGAGAAATTTAGTATCGGTGCATGTCTAGTAATAACCGTAATACTGGAGATACACAGTAGGTTTGATTCCTGAAATGAAAATTAACTTGAAACACATTTTTAAAGTCTCTGTGTAGGTGATGAAAGACTAAATGAATGTGAAAACACTGTTTTTACCTGATACTGTTTAAGCTGCCCGTTTATCAACAGGGACGACTGTCTGTCCACCTTTTCAGTGACTGCATGAGCGACTGCATAGTACGACTGCAGGCCACGTGCGAACGCAGCACCTCCGTACTCATCATCTACATCCTGCTTAGCATGCCTACAAAATAAACAAACACACACAACATTCAATTATACTTAAATCATCCAAGTGCTTTCTATTCAGGTCGCTCCCATCTAAGGGGTTCTTACTCAATAATGTGACGAACATCCACTTCTGATACATCCTCGCTGTCTGGATCTGGAATCTTCTTTTTCTCTTCCAAAGGAGCTTGTGATGGCTGGGGCTGATCTTCCTCTTCCTCCTTCAGTTAGGAAGAATGCAAACCATCAACATTAAAGCTAACAGTATTATAGGAATTTTAACATAATAGTTAACACACTAAACCGTTATCACGATTCCCTCCTGAAGCAGAGTGCATTGCGTATGCGCGCGAGCACCTGCTCTTTCACGAGTTGACTTTCATGTCAGTTCTACACGCTGGTTTTTGTTTATGTCTATGTCATGTCCCCTCCCCGTGTCTATCATTGGTTTTGTGTTCACGTGTCTGTATTGCCCGCAGCTGCTAGCTATTACGACGCTGATGCAGTAAGCTTATATACCATGTGCCGTGCAGCACACGGCGCGGATTATTGAATGAATGTATGAAAGCGAACTTGTGAGTGTTTAGATAACTTTAACGTCTCGGATATAGATCACCATAGCCATTGTTTCATGTCACGTTTTCCTATTTTGTTTCATGCTTTGTTTCGTCCATGTTAGTCTAGATCACACTGGGTTATCCGCTCTCAGTGCTTAGTCTTCATTTATGTTTTAAGTTTCATGTTAAATGTATCGACCCCGTTATCATGTGACCTCGACCTCGCATTCTGCCTCGCCCTATATAGTTCTGTTTGCTGATCGCCTGACCCTCACCTGCTTTGGATTACCCTGTTGGATTACGTGTTTTGGATTAAACTGCCTGTCTCTCTTAATAAAGACCGTTCTAACTGCATTTGCATCATGCCTTATCTCTCCGTCGTCACGCACCGTGACAACCGTAAGATTTTTTTCCACCAGCTAGGACAAAGTGCTTTACATGTGAAACTTCTGAACCAGTTCTGTGTAGAATTAAAGAGGGTATTGTATTATTATTCACAAGGTTCCATGTGTATTGAAGCTATCAGTATGATAACTAATCAAAAATTTATACTATTATACTCAATGTATTTGTATACAAAAGCAAAAAATCTCATTTTAGTCAACAAACATATGTCTATCATTGCAGACATTTGGACTAATGAACTCTTCTTGCATGATGCTAGACTTAGAATAAATGAATGTTATTTCTCTTAATTAGGTACTTTTACATTTTCAAGTTTCTAACTGTAAAAGTACATAAGTTGATAAGTTTTCAGCAAACACTCAACAGTGCCATTATTTTATACACTAAATAGTGAATTAATTAATTATGTATGTATAGTGGGCTAAGAAATTTTGACACTGTCTACTATATATTGTTCTGAAAATTACAGAATATCTAGAACTGAGGTATGTTTCTCTTCCTCAACCTCTAAAGCCTCTTTCACATTTAAAAAAAAAATCTAGTTACCCCCAAGATTCGAAAGTTATTAAAGACATATCTATATCTATCTATCTTATTATATATAAGAGATGAAGACGACGGATCATAAAAATGACGTATGCTTAAAAGATGTACAACTGAAGTGTGTCAGGATTCCCCCTGCTGGCCAGGTGCGGCACTGCACCTTGGCCGGTTCTGGCGCCATCGTGTGGCTGAACTATGGCAGTGACTAAACCTAGCACCTGGACTTTGTGTTGGTGGACTCCATGTCCCAGCAGCCATTGCCACTTGGTCACATGTATTCTAGCACCTGTTTCACGTTTCCGTTAATGAGCACTGGTGTGTGTATATATAGTTGGGATTTGCACTTAGTCAGGGTCTTTTGTTAGGGTGTTTAGACCTCTGTATCTGTTCGATTCCTGTTTGTCTATTTAGACTTCTGTATCTGTTTGATTCCTGTTTCCTCTGGTTAGATTTGTGTCTGTTTAGACTTCTGTATCTGTTTGATTCCTGTTCCTCTGGTAAGATTCTTGTATCTGTTTAGACTCCTGTTTATCTGTTTAGCCTCTTGTTTCTCTATTTCAACTCTTGTATCTGTTTAGATTCTTGTCTCTGTGTTTAGCCTGAATATCTGTAGCCTAGTGCTAGTGTCTTTGTTTTGCTTATGCTATTCTGTGTGAAATAAACGTTCACAGTTTCCGTCTGCGACTGTTTCCACCTCAACCGCCATCGTGACAAAGTGGAAAAAAATCTGAGAGAATGATGGTAAAAACATATTTTGATAAAAGAATATTATTGCCTAATGATTTTCTCTGTTTAAGAAAATTACTTAATCTGCACTTTCTGTCATTTATGCAATACAAACACACAGTCTAGCACTACTACACTCCGCTCTGTCTGAATCAACCGCATTCGAATATTAAAAATAGTTGAATGGACTGGAATGTGGACGCCGTACTATAAATTTTATATATATATATATACAATGCCACTAGCTGAATCACCTCGTCCTCCTCGGAACCCGTGTCCTCGCTGTCTGATCTCGGAGCCACCTCATATCTACAAACAAAAACAGAACAATGTTTCAAATCAATGCCAGCCCTATAAACCCAGCTATGCGAGTCAAAACCCTCAGGCCAAACTATCAAATTCTCACCCAGGGTTCATCTCCAGCCAGGTGTCAAGCTGTCCCGCTTTAGGAGCGTCCACTCCGCTCAGGATCTTCCCACTGTCCACGTGGATTACCTTCACAGGCAGGTCGCTCATCTGACTAGTCTCATCCAGCGGCTATGAGGGAAAGAAGGTGCACAGATGCAGATTCAAATCAGAGGAAATTAAAAAAAAAAAAAAAAAAACTTTCCATACATTATTTCAACTCCTTAAAGTCTCTGCTTATTACTTAGTCATTTTTAAAGCATATTATTCAGTAACAAGCATGACTTATTCAATGACTACAGTCACTGAATGAGGAACACGATGAGTCATGCTCAGCATTTAACATTAGCTTGTCCAAATCTTTATATAATTAAACAATTACTTCAAACAACTTCATCAGGTTACACAATCTTGTATAAATTTCTAATATGGTATCCATATGTAAAATTTGTGGAGCATTTGTTGAGGAACTCAACAAGGATCCCGCATAAATTCTACTGCTCATATTTCTAGATTTGAACTACTGTCATCAATGTAATTATTATTCACTGCTCACTTGTGGTAGTTTCTAACAGACACTGAGAAAATGTTAATCAGAACGTTTATATGGACAACAATAATCCAATATTAACCAGATTAAGCCAATACTGTGAAGCTAGCACGTAAACAGCAATTTTTTATTACCTAAATCCGACTAAAGTCATACTCGAAGTAAACACTAATCGAATTAAGACATGTGGAGTACTCTTGTGTTAGTCGTATTATGGACGTGTATTACAGACATGTAAACACCTTAATCACATTATGAACGTTGCGGGAGAGTTTTTGCCGTATTTTGCAACAGGACACGTCTTAGTCAGAATAAGGTCAATAATTAGATTATTGCTGTCCATGTAAACATAGTCACTGTTAACACTGACTACGTTTCCATGGACATTGTGATCTAATCATTGACCTTATTCTGAGTATGACAATATTATGATTGAGATGTTTACATGTAAACATGTACCCGTTTTTACATGTTATAGAACAGTGCTTTTCAAAGTGGTGGCCACCACGGGGCGCCCGGGGGCCTCAACAATTTGGTGTGAAAAATAAATTCTCACTCTCAGACAACCACACACACACACACACACGCACACACAATCAATTAATTAATGTAATGTAATGTAAAGATGTAATTATTAATTAAAAGGGGGGATATATTCACAAATCTGTATTTTTAATGTGTTTTAAAGGCATCTTGCAAAAGGGGGACCTCGCTCAAATGTTAACGCCATTTGGGGTGCCTTGCCCTGGAAAGGTTTGGAACCCATGTTATAGAAAATAGTTCGATTAACAGCACACGTCAATATGTCACCACACCACGCCGTCCAATGTTCCTCCAGAATTTCACGTATCAACATACAGTTCGTCTTCATCGTGGTACCGTATACAGTTTTGTGTGTTTTAATTTCAAATTTTTACGAACACTTCAAGTGTGGTTAATAATTTGTCATGCTATACGTGCAAATAGACAACTGCTTGAAGCCGTGGGCTGCGTCCCAAACCGTGTAGTTAACTGCTATATAGTAGTCGAAATACATGTATTTCGCCAACTATATGCATGCGTTTTGCCTACTGTGTAGTAGGTGACTACGCGGTTTGGGATGCAGCTGTGCTTTCTTGTTTGCCGTAAAACAGTTCAGCACTGCTGTGTGTGATCGTGTCCTGTCGCAAAATGCAATGAAAACTCTGACACAACGTTAATAATGTGATTAAGGTGTTTAGATGTCTGTAATACACGTCGACTAAATGTAAATAGCGCACTTGTATCCAAAGCACTTTACACTGTGTCTCATTCACCCATACGGTAGCAGAGCTGCCATGCAAAGTGCTAGCTTGCCATTGGGAGCAACTTGGGGTTCAGTGTCTTGCCCAAGAACACTTCGGTATGTGGAGTCATGCGGGCCGGGAATCAAACCTCCAACCCTACAATTAGTGGACTACCCGCTTAACCACCTGAGCCACAGCCACCACGACTAAAACAGGAGAACTCCCCCGGTCTTAATTCGATTAGTCTTTACTTTAAGTATGTCCTTAATCAGATTAAGGTAATTAAAAATTGCTGTTTACATGGTTTCTTAATCAGAGTATTGTCTTAAACTGGTTAATTTTGGATTATTGTTGTCCATGTAAAAGCACTAACTGTTAAGCCGTAACATATGAATCTTTCGTCTACCTCTCCGTCTGGTCCCAGTGCTAGTGGCTGCCCCTCTGCATTCTCCAGCTTCTTCTTCTTCTTTTTCTTCTTCTTTTTCTCCTTGAGAGCCTGGGCTGCCTTGTGAGCCCGAACCAGCTCGGTCAGGTTGGCCACATACTCATCGGTCTGCTGCAGCAGGTAGGCCAGACGCTTATCCTTCTTCTGATCGATCAGCTTCCTGTAACCCTCTTCATCTTCTGCCTGGAGAGTGAAGCAGAAGAAGTTGTTTGTGGGAGATTGTGTTTGAGCATCACTTGGTGTGCAGCATATTAATGCTAATCTGTTGACATATTTGGAGTGTACGGGTATCCTCAGTGTGTTTGTGAAAAGGTGAGTATCTTTCTCCTTACCATCAGTCTCCTCATCCTCTCCTTCTCAATGCGTTCATTCTCTTTCTTCTGCTCTCGCTCCGTGTTGGCGTGGTACGTGGCCACGGCTTTAGTCAGCTTCTGGATCTTTCCAGTGATGGAGCGATGGTACTCCTTAAAGTCTTTGGCATGCTGGAGGATGCTGTTCAGATATTCCTGAAAGTAAAACAAGAAATCTGCCAATGGAATTTCAGATTGCATAATAGAGGTGGATTAATCGGCGCCTTATCAGCAAAAATCCACACCGATAGTTTTCCTCGGTTGCGTCCTTTGCAGAGCAGCTGAGAAAGGTCCGCTGTGATTACACAGTACGAGAGCGACCTCTAGAGGCAAAATAAAAACTATCACTGACAAATTTAGTTGTGTTATTTGAAGTTGTTTTCAAATTTATTTTGGATGTCTCTATTTTTATTTGTTATTTGGAGCGTTACTTTTCAATTCAGTTTGGATTTATATCTTTTATTTACTTTTAATATTTATTACTAGTTAATATATATTAATATTACTATATCTATTTCATTTTTTAAAGTACAGTACAATTTCATGGAACAGTCAGTACTGTTTATGTTTGTATTAAAGTTCAGCAATATATTTTACTTAGAGCATTATGTTTTCATTCAGTATTGATAATCAGCAGGTAGGTACCGCCCAATTTAGTTCGACCTCTACTGCATACTAAACATTTTAGGTGTATGTATAGATAAGTGGCAAAATCCAAAAACGAGGCTGAAGTTTGTTTCAATATTTACACCTGGAGACCAGAGCTCAGTAAGTTATCATATAGGAATATACTGTAATTGAATTTTTTGGTCATTCTTGTAGAGTTATCGTTTAGTAATGGATGGAATAAACATTGAAACAAATATTAATTAATACATGTGTTAACTTACTTTGCTACTCTGCTAATGTCACTTATAGTTTACAAATGCTGATGTTTATGATTTGTCAGTGTTAACTAATGCAGTAAACAATGCAATTTCTCCGTTTGTGTTGATTGTTTACCTGGTGTTTCTGCCGTCGTTTGCGTTCCTGTTCGATCTTCTGCTGTTTCTCCAATTTCTCTGTGATTCGAGCCTCTCGCAGGGATTGTCTCTTACTGCGCTTATAAGCCTTCGCATCCAGAGCCGTCTCAAGAGCCGCATCACGCCTCATACACACCACCACCTCTTGACGCAGCTACACCACATGTGCACACATGCATACATTTGAATTTCTGTTTAGTTACTACATTAGTAATAAACACAACACAAATAAACAAACAAGTACATTCTGAACAATGAACTGCCTAAGGCAAACACCTGTCTCTGAAAGTTGAGCAGTCGGAGAGCTTTTAATTCGATGGTGGCCTTTGTACGCAGATCTCCTGCTAGTGAGCCTGGAAGATTCTCTAGCTCCTGGATACGGTGTGTTATACGTGCTTCAAGTCTGATAAAAACACCGTTTTACAAAAAAATACTTTGTTTTTTTGTTGTTCAGGTAAATACTGGGCTTTATGTGAAACGTAGAACAATATGCAATGTTTATTTAATAATATAAGAAGCCTGTCCTATACCTGTACTCTCTTTCCTGCAGGATCTCCACAGGGTCCAGGCCGCAGGGTTTCTGCATGGGAGTGATGCGGTTGTGTTTCTGGTGCAGCGGGATTGTGGGTGCCGGCTGGGCCGAGTGCCCCGGGTGTCCAGGAGACTGAGTCTGAGGGGGCATGACTGGGGAGGCAGCAGGGGGCACAGAAGGTGGCACTGGAGACGGGCGGCCAGTGGGCTGTGGAGGAATCAGCTTCTGTGGGGCATTAGAAGGCGTGGCTGCGTTCACCATGGGACCTACAGAAAAGAAGACTTTAGATGAGCTTTCATATCCTTAGAAATGTTATAGTCTCAGGCTTTATAGTTTGTTTGTTTTTTGTCTGTGTACAGTTCTGAGCAGGCGTGTGATACAAAATATTAATATTAAAACTACAAACATAAAAAAACAACTCTTTTCATTTCGTTTTTCAAATTTGTTTAAAGTGTACTCTAATAGCTTCCCTAACCAAACAGTTAAACATGGCAAGTAAAAAGGTCAAATGTAATCCGAGTTTTCACCAAGTAATAAATTTGCTCCCTATAATAACTATGTTATTAAATAAAAGTAAAGGTGTCTTACCCTCTGGCCAGGTTTTTGGTGGCCCGTTGGCAGGGGGAACCGCATTTGGGCCGGACGGGGTCACACTGGGACCACTCAACACTGCAGAGCATCCACAACACACTGAACCTTTACTTAAGTTACCACAGTGGACCGTAGTGAAGCAAAATGCTCAGTGTACTTATTACTTGTTATGTTCCTCTAGTATATGTCTAAAATATGCTAAAACAACTTCAAATATGCATCCCATTCACTGCTTTGCATAACTATTAAACTTTACCACACTTTGTAGTATTATAAACTGGAGCAGAAATGGACTTCATTGGGATTATATGACATAAAACAAACTAGCCCAAGTGTTATAAGTGGAGGGGAAATATAGTTTGTAAAATTATTTACAAATAAATAAAACATTAAACACAAATTTATGTGATTGTGCCCTGCGATGGACTGGCACCCTTTCCAGGGTGTACCCCGCCTTGTGCCCACTGCTTCCTGGGATAGGCTTCAGGTTCCCCGTGACCCTGATAAAGGAGTAAGCGGTAGAGGATGGATGGATGGACTAAACACAAATTACGCAAGCACATAACCCCAGATGGTTATGAAACCAGTTACCATAAAACCCCAGAGTGAAGCATGGTGGGGTGGCATCCTATTTTGTATATGTTTTATAAATAGGAAATTGGTCAGGGTCTAGATGAATTGTGCTAGAGCCAAATACAAGGCAGTCCTTGAAGAAATCCTGTTCCAGTCTGCAACAGACCAGAAAGTGGGGTAGAGGTTCACGTTCTAAAAGAACAATAACCCTAAGCCCTAAGTGGCTCAAAACCAAGAACTAATAGAAGAACCAAGAGCGTACACAGTAGTTATTTTAACATTTCAATATTTGCATATTCAAATTTTTAGATTTAATAATACAGTGATCCCTCGTTTTTCGCGGGGGTTACGTTCCAAAAAGAACCCGCGATAGGTGAAATCCGCGAAGTAGAAACCTTTATTTTTTTAC
>JAFFST010002890.1:5634-24036 GCA_022414735.1 Noturus placidus | reverse complement strand
CGTGCATAGTATGCACTTATTCTAAAACATCAACATTTCTAAAGCAACAACTAACACCAGGACTTTTCTTTATCATTTCCGAAAGGAGTGTCTAGTGTCAGTGCTTTGTAACAGTCTGAGATAACACAGGGAAAAGTCTTCAAGACAGAAGAGTTTGTGAAATTTCAAATCAACTTATTAGAGAGAAAACTAAGAGGCTTATGAGGGAATGACTGTTTCTAAGCGGCTCTAATAAACCGTAATAACAGCAAGTAATTTGTTTTGCATTTCCATTAAATGCAACTAGCAATGCATGAAATGTACAACATGCCATTCCTCTATATGTAAAATAAATAAAAGATTAATCACTGCGAAAGCAATTTGCTGTGGTATAAAAGGAATAAAACACTTCAAGGCATGGGGTTATAGGTAAATAACCAACCTCAGAGTTGTAACAGTAACTCAGCTTTGAGCTGGACCATATCACACCACCACGTAGCTCATTATTTTCCTATACCAGCACACCTCGGTGTGTTAGTCCTTGTGTGATGGGCTCACACGTGTACAGCAGCCCTGACACCCATGGGAATTTATAATTTCTGTTCAATTCTCATCTGCTACAAAAAAAAAGTGGTTCACATGACTTGACCGGTAATACTTTTTCCAACTTACAATATCAAAGAAAACTTGGCAAGCGTCGATAGTGTTCAGCAATTCACACACATGGTCCTGTAGAATGGAAAAGAAGAAGAAAAATGTACATGTAAATGCATTGTTTTATCAGAGAACTCCGTACAAACCCAAACAGAGAAAGATTGGGGGGGGGGGGGGGACAAATTCAAAGTGAGTTTGAGACGCCTACCTTAAATTCCATAACATCCACAAATGTGAAGTAATATAAAGCGAGATTCTTTAGTATTTCTGATTTTTCTTTTTGGAGCTGTGCAAGCTGTTGCTGTAATTATAAAGAAAAAGAAAAGAACACAATGTTGAAAAAGGAAACAGATCTTCTGAAAGCAATGCAGTCGTCATAATTTAGTTTGACTCATCAGCAGGGTTCTAGGCGTGTAGACTAAAATATGTCCGTTTTATATCCACTGCGCAAGTAGAACTAGATTTATTATTATTATTATTATTATTATTATTATTATTATTAAGATAAACTGAGCATGTGAGCAACAGATTTTTTGTATCTCGTATCCAAATCCAGCATTATGGGATTTCCTTCCCTCAGAAGGATTCGTGCTTTTTCAAATGTATTCCTGGAGCACAAATGTGATCCAAACAACTCACCACTTCTTACAATATTTAGAAATCCTCACAACATTAATGACATTTTTTATGACGTATTATTTTGACAGATCTGTTCAAATCCTTTACATGCATATTACACACAAGTTAAATAAAATAGTGATATTTAGACATGTTTATCATGAACACTTCAAAATATCAATCCGTCTTCATTCCACGACGAAGGAGAGTGCTTCGAGAGTCAGCGTTTAAATTCCAGAGATAAAATCTTCTCGCATTTAGAGAAGAGGACAAAGACTGATGTTTTCATGGCTCCTTATTTTGTACCAATCTAAATGCAGAATTGCTTGCATCCTTCTTGCGGTAAGGCAATCCCATAATCCTGTTTACGACATCAGAGGTTCATGAAAGGTCAAAACCGAATTGTTGCACCGATAGAGGAAAAACAATGAGATTAAATGTAATAATTAGCTGGTGTAACGATACACTCTGGTATGATTCACAATTATGGGTTTACTATGCGAGATTCTTTGAATATTCTGAACAAAATGAAACTGAAGAACTATGACTGAAAATACTACAAACTGAGCTTAAATATTGTAAACATTAAAGGCTCATCATGTCTTAAAAAAAATAAATAAATTATTCAAATTATTTGATCGAGTGAATAAACAAAGTCTCTGACCCAGGAAATAGAGCTCCAAAGTTGACTAAAATGCCCGGTTTCCACAGCCTCTTTCTCGGGCAATGTAACCAAAGATTAACTATATAACGCGTATCAGTCGGTGGGATTCAGAGATGCCAGTCACAAGTCACAATCATGTGACCAGTGTGCTCTCTTTATATCTATGGATTGTGCAGATTGGGATGGCAGTGTAACTGCATTAGATGCGAAATTAACTGAATGCTGATATCGCACATTTCCAAGATGCACATGGTCACAGTTTGTATTGTGATTTATCTCGTCACAATGTATCGTTACAACCCTGGTAATAGTATTGTGTATTGTGAATTAAGTGCTACAAGAGTTCATTAGTAAAAATGATTCTAATTAAAATAAATTTAATTATCTTTAACAAAATTACATTATAATAATCATTAATTTATGTTTATTTCTACCTATAGGGTGTCTGAAAAGTTAGGGACCATTGAAAACTACATATACTTCATATTTATATTATTTACAACATATGCTGTAACTGGTCACCCACATGCTCTACAAATTATTTCAGCCACTGAATTATGTGGATTTTACTCAACATATTCCCCCTTTGGTTCCTGACTCTCCAGACGCTCTGTAGAAAGAAAAGCCGTACGTAGCGTAAACCTTCATTGCATAAAACACCTGAGACGCATTAAATCTTGCATAGTGGTTTCAAAAGCCGAATTGTGTGGCTGTCTGAACCCTGCATCGAGTCTGAACACGCTTTAACCCTTCCTATCTTAAAGCTTGGCTTGCTTCCAAGTGCTAGTGACTTCACAGCATGTGTGCATTGCAAACAAAAACAAACAAAAAAATACCCAAAAGGCTAGAAAATGCTCGAGATATCATGTGAGTTTAATGTAAATTATACCACAGCGTTGGTAAAATTCTCTAATCTGATTGGTCAGAAAGTGATGAATGTTCCATAACAGCAGTAGTTCTGGCTCTAATCCAAATGATAGATTTATACTAATATATATTATTATAAATTTATATTTATATTAATAGCATTATATAGTATTTCTATAGTAACAAATCATTCACACGGACCTGTGTGGCAAATAATGAACAGATGAAAAAGTGCGCTGTAATTTAACAAAGAAATACGTATAATCATTGATATGATGAAGTTTTATGAAAGCGGATGTTTATGTAACAGTTATGGAAGGAGTCCCTAGTTTCAGTGCTTTGTAACAGTCAGTTACAAAGCTTGTGTTTTGTTTCTTTTTTCTTATTAAAGTCAAGAAAAAGGAAACATAGAGAGGCTGGTAAGGGAACGACTGGCTTTATGAACCAACTTGTCTTGTTAAATGTAACAACAAGCAGTTAAAGTGTGATGCATCATTACAAATTTAAATAAAAAATTGTAATCGTGGGCAAATCGCTGTGGTATAAGCGGAAAAAACCACTTCAGGATGATCTGTTATAGGAAAATAATCAACTTTGAGTCAGCAACAGTAACCTCCACTTGGATGCAACCCCATTCTTGATTAGTTTCCTGTAACACGACCCTGTAACTGTTTAAATCCTTAATGAAATGAATGGCATACTAAAATCATACTAAACATCCTTCAACATAAAATTGAATCAGACTCTTATAAATACAATAAACTTTGCTGCTTTTTTAAAAGTCTGTGCAATGCAAACCTGCTCTAAAGTCAAGTTAGTAACAAACTTATAGCAATCTTATAGTCAAAGGAATTATGACACGCTTATTCTATATTAACTGCATTAATGATGTGCTGGACATCACTGTGCAAACTGAGAATTGGGCAATTTCTATCAAAACACCCTGCCAAAAATAAAAAAAAATAAAAGGTGATGGCCAAACAACCCCCACTGGCCATAACCACTGATGCATTCTTCAATGCATAATAAATATTAGTAAACACTTTACTACTAACCAGTACAATGTTTACTAGTATTTCACAAACTTTACCCATCTCAACGATACTCCTACAAATATGTTAAAATGCAGCACAGCATTTTAATCCTGGTGTTAAATAGCCCCGTATGTGATAAGGAAAACAGCAAGGATGGAGAGAACAGTACAAAATGAGGCAAATCATCTGTAGTTACAATAATAATAATAATAATAATAAAAAGAAATGTGACATGTTTTGCGATATCAAGAGCAAATAAAGAGGAACTTAAGGAATTGTATAAAATGATCAAATGTAATAAGCGACAGCAATCATTACAGAAATTTGCACATTTATAAGTGATAAAGGGTTTAAAACTGTATAATGATCAACAGAATACAAATAATAAAAAGGTAATGCAATTTCTACATTCTAAATAAATGAAGTATAATATGTATAAAATTATTAATAAATGAATACATGCAATAAAAAAATCACAATAATGGTAATTTCTATTATATATAATAATAAAATGATAATATGAAAGGAATTGTTCTAATTGTGATTCGAACAAAAAAAGATAATGCAATTTATCCTAATTCTATATATTTTTTCAAATTAAATGAATAAATTGATTTTTTAAATAAATTACAATGAGATTATTAAAAAAATTAATTAAGTTTATGTAAAATAACACCAAATGGAAATAATTTTAATATTAAGTGCTAATTATAAAAATGAAACTAATGAATATCAGCCGAATTATTTAAACTTAGTACATTTAATACAGTTGTACATTTAAATTAATAAATTTAACTAAAGCAAACTTAAAAAAAGATTTTTGATTTTATTGCACTTCCATTATATTCCCTTTAATTTTTTGACATTAACCAAAATCCCACCATCCTTGTTGTTCACCATGAAATGTGTCGCAATATCTGTGAGTACACACCCTGAATTGTATGTTAGGGTTGAGAAAATGGACAAAAACTTACAGCAAGCAAAGACCCATGCAGTTACAAAAACCAAGGAACCTCAGAACATGCAGAACTCTAATACATGTTGGCTAAAAGGGACGGTGCTGGTGTGGTTCTCCAGAGAACCTCTTAAAGAATCCTGCCACATTTCATCAGGTTTGAGAGCAGAATAACAATGTATGGCTCTGTAATGTCGATATTCGTAAATAAAAAGTGCTGGTGAAAGTAAGTGCTCTCTTTGCACATGGTTAATAAAGTTTTCGTGATGTTTTCATGACTTTGGAAGATAATACAGATAACTACCTGCAAAACGATAACTACGGGCTCGGACCTTTTCAGCTCGATAAAAGCTTCACGAGTCATAATTGGGATAGTGAATCTGATCTTCCTGCAAAATCCTCATTTATTTATGTACAAGGACTATACCGGAGAGTTTTACATTATATATTTAGTGTGTAGTGTCTATACCTGAGAAAATTCTGGCAGAACGAAATCTTTCTAGTGAGTGAAACATACATACGGTATATGAATGTTAGTAAATATTTAATATCTGTAGGCGTGGCTGTTTCAGTTTAAACTGTTCGAGAATTCAAGTTCTCGGAAAACTAATATATGTTATCATGTAAAATTAATGTTTGTACATGAAACCGCAATACACTATAAGGTAAAAGTCTAATACATTATCATGTAAGGATTAGGATGTGGTGAATTATGATGTCATGTGTCATAGGATTGTCGAAAAACAGTAATATGCAGGTTTAGCTAATACCGCAGTGCTGCTGAATTCTCAAACCTGATTGGTCAGGAAGTTTTAGTTCTGTAACAGCAGCTCTGACAGCAGATATAACCTGATGCTATTTGCTATAATCTATAAATCCTATCAAGAATTTAATTTAGGAATCAGATTCATGTTAGCCACTTATTAATATTGTGGATTAGCACTAAAAGCCACTTTCAGATGGTATAAGTGGTTAAATGATGCTGGTCTAGAATACAACGACCTCAATATGGCCAAAAGTGCGCAGATGTCCGACAATCACATTCATATGTGCTTGATGAACATTCCATTCCAGAAGTAGTCCCTCTTTACGGTTATAATAACCTCTGCTCTTCTGGGTAGGCTTTCCACTAAATTTTGGAGTGAGGATGTGGGGATGTGTGTTTTTATTCAGCCACAATAGCATTAGTAAGGTCAGACACTAATGTGGGGTAAGGAGGTCTGGGGTGCAGTCAGTGTTCCAGATCACCCAAAAGTGTTCAGAGGGGTTGTGCAGTTTGTTCACTCCAACTTTGCCAAACCATGTGCTCATGGAGCTCGCTTTGTGCATAGGGGAATTGTCATGTTGGAACAGGTTTGGACCACTTAGGTCCACTACACAGTATGGAAAGGCATTCTATACAAGTGTGTGCTTCATAATTTTTGGCAACATTTTGGGGACGAACCACATCTCATGGAAACTCTGAGCAAAGTCTCTTGATGATTTGCTGTTTATGGGTAGGTCCAAGAAGAAACATTATACGAGTACAAACACGCTACATTGACATTGAGAAATCCTTTATAAACACAACCAAGTTAGCTAGTTAAATGTAGCAACTCCCAAGTAAGAACGTGACCTAGATACCTAGCTAGTTTCTTGATGTACAATTTTGTATGCCTATGCTTGTTAAATTCTTAGTTAGCATGCCAACTTCACTGATATGATCGTTATCTAGCTAATAATTAACGTTTTTATGAACCCTTTTCTGATTCCAACACCCAACAGCACAATTCAACATTTTCTTGCTTGCTCTTATAAAGGCGCTTTCGTTGTTATTGTTTTGCAACCAGAAGTGACATGTCTATAATAACAGCTTACTTATTTAACAAAGAAAATGTATAATTGCTGACATGATGTTTAATGTCAGGAGAGGCTTATTTAACATGTATGGAAGGAGTCTCCAGTGTCAGCACTATGTAACAGCCAGACGTAAACCTATAACTTTATATTGTGTTTTCTTCCACAGGATAGTTTTGAGAACAGACTTTTGTGGCCTCAGGGTCACAAACCGCTTTTTTGTCTAACTTCATGACGTGATTCGTGAATGTTCGACAACATTATCTCTAACTATAAATGGATAAAAAGATAGAACATGGCGATTTTTTACTGTTGTGATATAATAGGAATTTAGAAAGAACACCAGCACATACTTGTGAGTCAGAAAACCAGCTATGGAGCTATGGCACTATAAATATCCAAATCTAAGTAAAACAAACACTGATTATTCTGAGGTTCCTTCAGTCTAGTTGTGTGGCTCGATACATATGTGAGTACAACAGAAAGCTTAAGACTACATAGAAATATGTGAGCTCTAAACAAAGCAAACGGGCTCCAAACTTACCAAAAGAACAATCCAGAAAATAGCCGTGTTAAGCATGCAAACAAATGCACAAAAAAAGACACACACAAAAGAAAGGAGACATATATATAAACAAACACAAAGGCAAACTCAAAAATACACAGGTAAACATGACGCAGCTCGACATTGGTTTAAGAAGCAGTTAAACATCTTGGACGTTAAACAAGAGAAGAGAGATACACTACAAGAGCTGCATCTGAAAAATACAACACTTTTTTAATAAATAAAACAATGAGTGGTTATTAGAGAAACACAAAAATACACACACACACAGTATATACACATAGCATCAAAACACAAAGGAGCCCACAGATGTCTGTCTAATTAGAATAAATGATTAAGTAAAATAAAACTGGCAGTATTATTGTGTAATGGAACGGTTAGTATAGTATTAATCATGACTGGAGCTCATGGTGACTAACACACACGGACGGACGATGACAACGCGCCGCTTTCTGCTGGAATGTGAGTTTATAGAATTGTGTGGTTGTGTGTTAAACCCACATTCCTTTGCACACACACTCTCACACACCCACCCCAAGACAGACAAGCAGGCCTCACTGATCACCCTACAACTGCAAACTCAATCCTCATATTAAAAAAACGAGTGACATTACATGGCATCCATGATTTTTTCAGAGAATGTTGTTCAGTCATCATGATCATCAGGACTTCTTTTACACAGTCGATCATGTTCATCTGTAGTTCATCAATGCTGGTTTTGCATCAGCAAATTGCCTACTTGTTTTACTTTATACTTTATGAAATTGTCCAAATACTAATAAAAGAAACATTACAAATAAATTTAAACTAGGGCTGGGCGATATGACATACATATAATGCTTGAGAACGTTTCCAATCTACTTGATACACATCATGCTATATAATTTAGCTAACAAACTGTCTAATACAGTAGTAAAATAAACAAAAAAAAAAAAAAACACGTTCAACTGAGTTTGACGATACTTTAATACCTACAAAGACAAAAGATTTTTTTAAACCTACAAAGATAAAGATTATAGAAAGAAAGAATTTTTTTTAAATAGCACCGTGCCATCAATATCTCAGAAAAGTGTATCACAATCATATCACAATAGCAATATTATATCAATATATTGACTAGACCTACTTTAGACAACTGTTCTTTTACTTTAATGCACAAAAGTGTAGACGATGACGAGTGAGGCGAAAGGAAGTGCATGCCTCAGTGATCACAGAACTGAATTGCTCTCCAGCACATCATTTTCTCAGCACCCTGATTACACACAAATACATTTGTGTGCCTTTTTTTGGTGTATTTTTTTTTTTAAATTACCACACTTGATGCTACTGCTCCAAACCCTCATGTCGATAATAAGGAAAATCAAATGTTACATATTCTCAGTGAATGAGTTCAATTATTTTGCAACAACTCAGAGGATCTGTGCCTAATAGCAATTTCTGACTACAGGCCCAAGTGAAAAAGGGTTCAACTCCAGGACCTGGATCTTCTCTGCACCTGCAGCAGTAAGTAAACAGCAGTAAACCAGCTTAGGGCTCCCTGGAAACCACACAATGTGACTGAGTACTAAAACAAACACCATATTGATAGTTATGCCATGAAAATGCATGCCTGCTTTAAGACAATACTTACATTATCTTGCTATACACTTTAGGCAACTTTAAAAGCAGGAGAACAGGGATTAAGAGCTGAGTGGAATTATCATTTCAATGAATTTTCCATAACAAGCAACTACTGAGGATTAAATAATGAAATTAATGTTAATAATAACAAACTGTTGTATAGACAATGTATTGAGATATGAGCATATGTACACATCTTTAACTGTACATAAGACTGCGGTTTATAAATGCAGATCATCACTCGTTACACACTGTCTTTATTATATTCCTATTTTTTGTGCTGAATACTTTCATTATATCACAGGGATTCAGAATGGACTGAAAAACAGACTTTATTGTGGAGAAAACAAACACCACATCCAAGCAAAGCATGAGAAGCTCCACCTGCAAAATGGCTACCAATGCATGATCTAATTAACCCTAACTGTTATCAGCACAAACAAACAAGGTGAGGTTCTTCTCCATTTAGTGCTCAGAGACTTACGTTATTGTTGCGGGTTTCCACAGCTGGGAACTTTCTCACAATGAACTTGACCGCAGATTCAAGGTTTTTGTCAATCAGGTACGAGGGCTTGGCTTTGGGATCCCCGCATGCCTGGAAAAAAATAAAATAAAAAAAAAACATAGGAGAAGACAGAAATATTCAAATGTTACTGTTTCAAATGGACTTCCTGTTGAAATATGTGATAGTGAGGTCCAGTGATCAAATACGCAACAAGTACAATGGTTAGACACAAGTAAGAGGACGAGGAGGCACAAGTGCAGGGATTTGGCCATAGCTAAAAATGCGATGGAACACAGAGAGGAATAGAGATAGACAGAGAGAGAGAAAAGGAGAGAGGAATGAAACAGCAGTGTACGACAGCAAACTTGCATAGAATAATAAAGACAGGTAGGCTGAGACCGATTACATATCAGAGGGAGATTAGAAATAAGGGACAGATTACAGAGGCAGAGATATGCGGGAGCCGGGCGCGGACGAGAGCGGGAGCAGGGAGCCGAGAGACAAGAGCGGACGGGAGCGGGAGCCGAGAGCAGGGAGCCAAGAGCCGAGAGCCATAAGCCGGGCAAAGACGGGAGCAGGGAGCCGGGCGCGAGCAGCCGAGAGCGTGAGGCGGGCGAGAGCGGGAGCAGAGAGCCGAGAATCGGGCGGGAGCGGACGAAAGCAGGAGCCGGGCGCGGGAGCAGAGAGCCGAGAGCGGGAGCAGAGAGCCGAAAGCGGGAGCCGGGCGCGGGAGCAGAGAGCCGAAAGCGGGAGCCGGGCGCGGGAGCAGAGAGCCGAAAGCGGGAGCAGAGAGCAGAAAGCGAGAGCCGGGCGAGAGTGGGAGGGCGAGGACGAGAGCAGGAGCAGAGAGCAGGAGCCGGTCGCGGGAGCAGAGAGCAGGGAGCCAAAAACGGGAGCTGGGCGAGAGTGGGCGTGGACGCGAGAGGCCGAGAGCGGGAGGGCGAGGATGAGAGTGGGAGCCAAAAGCGGGAGCCAGGCGAGAGTGTACGGGCGCGGACGAGAGCGGGAGCAGAGAGCCGAGAGCTGGAGTCGGGCGGGAGCGGACGAGAGCGGGAGCAGAGAGCCGAAAGCGGGAGCTGGGCACGAGAGCAGAGAGCAGGAGCCGGGCACGAGAGCGGACAAGAGCGGGAGCAGAGAGCGGGAGCCGGCCGCAGGAGCAGAGAGCCGAAAGCGGGAGCTGGGCACGAGAGCAGAGAGCAGGACCCGGGCACGAGAGCGGACAAGAGCGGGAGCAGAGAGCGGGAGCCGGGCGCAGGAGCAGAGAGCAGAGCGCCAAAAGCGGGAGCCAGGCGAGAGTGGGCGGGCGCGGACGAGAGCGGGAGTCGGGCGGGAGCGAACGAGAGAGCGGGAGCCGGGCGAGAACGGACAAGAGCGTGAGGGCGAGAGCAGGGAGCCAAAAGCGGGAGCAGAGAGCAGGGAGCCAAAAGCGGGAGCAGAGAGCAGGGAGCCAAAAGCGGGAGCAGAGAGCAGGGAGCCAAAAGCGGGAGCTGGGCGAGAGCGGACGTGGACACGAAAGGCCGAGAGCGGGAGGGCGAGGATGAGAGCGGGAGCCGGGCGCGGGAGCAGAGAGCAGGGAGCCAAAAGCGGGAGCCAGGCGAGAGTGGACGGGCGCGGATGAGAGCGGGAGCAAAGAGCCGAGAGCGGGAGTCGGGCGGGAGCGGAGAGCCGAAAGCGGGAGCTGGGCACGAGAGCGGACGAGAGCGGGAGCCGGGCACGAGAGCAGAGAGCAGGAGCCGGGCACGAGAGCGGACGAGAGCGGGAGCCGGGCACGAGAGCAGAGAGCAGGAGCCGGGCACGAGTGCAGAGAGCAGGAGCCGGGCACGAGAGCGGACAAGAGCGGGAGCAGAGAGCGGGAGCCGGGCGCAGGAGCAGAGAGCAGGGCGCCAAAAGCGGGAGCCAGGCGAGAGTGGGCGGGCGCGGACGAGAGCGGGAGTCGGGCGGGAGTGGACGAGAGAGCAGAGAGCGGGAGCCGGGCGAGAGCAAAAGCGGGAGGGCGAGGACGAGAGCGGGAGGAGAGAGCCGAGATTGGGAGCCGGGCAGGAGCAGTCGAGAGCGGGAGCCGGGCGCGGATGCCGAGAGTGGGACCAGAGAGCCGAGAGCGGGATCCGGGCAGGAGAGGACAAGAGCGGGAGGGAGTGGGAGCTGGGCGAGAGCGGGAGCAGAGAGCCGAGAGCAAAAGCCGGGCAGGAGCGGCCGCCGGGCAGATTAGAAACGTAAAGAACAGATTAGAATGTTAAAGAACTGATTAGAGATTTAAGAGACAGATTAGTATGCTAACAAGCAGATTTGTGAATTAAATCTAAGCAGACAGATCAAGGATGGATTAGAAAATTTATTCAGATTAGAGTGTCAAGAGCCAGATTAGAGAGTTAAAATAGAGATTTGAACCTGCTGAGACAGACAAGAGAGAGTAAATATGGAGAGACCTTTAGAGATGTGGGAGTGTAAGAGATGCATTACAGAGAGAAAGAATGAGAAAGAGAAGGAGGCGTTGTTTTGGAGGGTGATGCTCTGTAAGTGATGAGCATCTTACAGAGTTGCAGCACTGCTACAGTGTGTGCATGTGTGTTTGTGCACATTATGGTCACATGATTAGCACGACTCTGAACATGCACCTGCCGGCAAGACGCATTTGCACAAAACAGCCCTCGTAGAGGAAGACGATGCGGTACGACCGAGTCGAGACACCATAGGCTGCACTCACATGCAGCTACTTGCCCTCAGTCCACACCAAGCCTCACACTCAACTGAACAACGTGCTGAGACTACCGTCCCAGTCTATCAATCATTTCTTCAACCAGTCCTCCAACTTAACACTGGCAATGTTTAAACCCCTGAACATAAGCACCTGCCATGTCATAGCCTTTAGTAAGAAGCTGTGGGTTGTTAGACTGATGCAGATTAAGCCAAAACCATTCAGATGCAATGACAAATAAATAAATAAAGAAAGAATAAATAAAACAAAGCCATGCATATGTGATGTCTATACATTTTGGATGAATAATAATAAAAAAAATTCAGAAGCATGTGCTAATACATTTCCATATCACGATAATTGTGTACACTTTTACAACGGAGGCAGAAAATCCTATGGAGTCTCGGAGGCAGAAAATCAAGTGAATTTGAGCTGCTTCTATAAGGCCTGTATGAGATTGAAGTGGCTGATATTTAAAAAAACCATCATATCGCAATTCTATGATACATATCACAATATATAATTTGGAAATTTCAGCTGTTTGAAAGAAATAAGTGTAACAATTCTAAAAGGATTTTTTTCTGTAAGAAAAAAATATTTTTGTTAATATTTTACCATTTTAAAGATGAAGTATGAATTCCAACATCTTATCAGTTTCTTAATATTTTACGTCTTAATGACAGAACATCATAATGACATCTTTATTGCATGTCTTAATGACATAACATCGTAATGACATAACGTGTCGTCTGAATGACATCTTAATAACATGTCATCTGAATGACCTAACATCGGAAAGACAGATCACAAATATTCACTCACTACTCAGAATATTTCACTGTCAATTTGTCCTCCATGTCTCTCCCCCCACATGCCCACCAACTTGCTCCCTGATTGGTCGAGAGGTAAAGAAATGCTTGACTTCGCATTTATCAGCACATGCCTGGAATACACAGTATAAAACATTGTGATGCGATGGGAAAAAATAAAAGCAACATATGAATGAAAGATGAGTAAAATGATTATATGCAACAAACAAAAAAAGCGCTGTCTATTTTTAGTGCAGTTTGGGAAGAGAGCCGTGTGTGTGTGTGGTGCATACGAAACGAGAGAGAGAGAGAGAGAGAGAGAGAGAGAGAGAGAGAGAGAGAGGTCATGGGACATGAGGCTGGCAGGAAAGCAGGAAAAGGGGTAGTGAGACGGAACAGAGAGCGAGGGAGGATGGGAGCGAGGGAACAAGATTTTAGACGGGGGAGGAAGGTGGAAAAGCTGTGCAAACCTTCCAAACTTGTCCTTGCTGGGGGGAAGCAGTGTAACAGAAAACAGAGAGAATTACACAATAAAACACAGAAACGTTTCCAAATTCTCTACCATGCACATCTACGGATTCGCGTTCGGGAAATAAATTAATAAATATATAATAATAAATAATCAAGGGTGTGTCTGGTTTAACGAATTTGATCTTGTTAAAAGGATGACATGCAAGAAATAAATCAATAACATGAGGCCAAAGCCAACGAATTTGTAAGTAAAGAAAAAGAATTAAAAGAACTTAAATTTTTTTTAAATAATAATAAATTATGCAATAATGGCACAAAAACACAATGTGAGGTAAATTTCAACAAATAAAATAAAAATGTCATTTATTTTGTGACTCAACACCACACCTTACATGCACAGAGATGTGAGATGCAATCTGCTTCAAAAGTCTGAGAGTTATCTATTACAAAAATCAATGAGCATGGGTTTCTTTTTTTATTTCTTTGGCAAAGGTGCATAGAAACAGGAAGATCATGAAAGGAATATTCTGATGAAAAGTAAAATGTAGTGTTAGTCTCGGTAATACCATCTGCACATAAATGGCTCATAAACACACAAGAACAAATAGGGGCAAGAACAAGAACAAATAGGGTGGCTGTGGTTCAGTTGGTAGAGCGGGTTGTCCACCAATCGTAGGGTTGGCCCACATGACTCCACATACCGAAGTGTCTTTGGGCAAGACACTGAACCCCAAGTTGCTCCCTGTGGCAAGCTAGTGCCTTGCATGGCAGCTCTGCAACCATTGGTGTGTGTGTGTGAGAGAATGAGACACAGTGTAAAGCACTTTTGATAAAAGCGCTATACATGTGCGCCATTTACCAAATAACACTTGCATGAATCACACATCGCTCTAAGTTTATACAACCGCTCAAAAATTCTGGATCACTGTTCAGCGTTCATTACACGTCTGAAGTGAAGTCGGCGCTTGTACATTAACGCGATGTAGAACACGCCCTTCTGCGTAAAATAATTCCTCTCCTCTGAGGATTCACCCGTTTTCTGAGATAAGCGTCGACTTCCTGAGTCTCTCCGCTTCCTGCTGCATATTGCAGCCACTGCAGCGCCTGGAGTAGTGTTGTGAATTTGGCCTTTATGTGCATTTATTCAATTTTATGCAATCTATCTACCTCCCCATCTATCCCTTTATCTCGTATCCTTTCCTTTACCCACCCACCCATCTATCTATCCAACTGAACATCCAAAAACATCAAACCACTAATGAAAAATAATTAGATTACTGCTGTCCATGTACGCGTAGTCAGTGCTGTTTTTACAGTATAGTGTCACCTTCACTATACTGAGACCTTGTGCCCCACACAGGCCATAGAGTGAGTGCCCCCTGCTGGCCTCCCGAATACCACTTCCAGCAACAACCTTAGTTACTGGTCAGGCTCAACCCTGCTTAGTTTCAGGCCCTGTTTACACTAGTGCGGTTTCATTTTATACTGTTGCTACGGTTACGCCCGTCCTCTACACTACTCCGGTGTTACTCCACAACATTTTATTTTGGTACTGTGATGTAATTTATTGTGCTACTGATTCAGCGTCAGTCCATCATAACTCAATAATCTGATATCATTATCTGATTTGTGGCTCCTCATTTAAAGCGACCATCAGTGTGAAAATCTGCACACCCCATTTTACACATGCATGAACACAAAACCAGGAACCCTGTCTCATAAAAATCAAACAACTCTGATACACATGTGGCTGGGATTTTTTAGGAATTCCTTTACGGCTTCTCTCTAACACACACACACACACACACACAAAATCCTTCTCACAATTCCAACTCTTTTTTTTTTTTACAGCGCTGATGTCAAGGCCTGCCAGTTGCTAAGCAACAGAACTGCTGAGAGCATGCAGTCGTCGAGTGTTGGCTCTGATGAATGATCAGAAGTATGAAAATACATACATGCTTTTTAAAATAAAAAACTGCAACACTGCTTATTTTTGTTCGAAGGTGTAACCTTGTTTTATTAACCGACACGGGCTGTGACAGCATACAGATAATCCGCAGGATTTATTTTCATATTTAAACAATATAAATTGACTATTGAGAGACTGAGAGTCTGTATTTGCCTTGCTGCATAATATAGGACAGGCTGCTCGGCTAGACAGCATGTGTTCCATAAATAAAATCAGTCTTATTAAATAGAAGCATTTGTTTCATACAACATTTCATCCAGAAAGAAGAATCCTGAAGAAGATGCCGTCAAAAGCGCACCAGATAAACTTTCGCGCATGGAGAGACTCTAGACATTTTCGTTCCAACAATGATTCTAATCCTAAATTCATTTGTATTTCCGTATATAAATTTATTGTATACAATTTCCTTGTCGTATCTGTTTATCAGATACGAATCAGACATTTCTCACAATTACGAGTTTACATCTCAAAAGTCTGACTGTTTTCCCCTCTCAATTTTGACGTCCACTTGACATTCAGTAAGTTACAAAGAACGCACAGAAAGCATCAACCATTCTCTGTAAATAGGCTATATAATGGCGCGTTCAAATCATGTCGGAAAGACTGTATTTACGAGTTGAACGCAACCGAACGCCTCGACAAAGTCGTAATTATGAGTGGGGAAACTCAATTTTCTTTAAGCCCCGAGTTTGGGGCATGTCTGTAAGAAAACATGGAGAAAATGATGGGTGCAATGCCAGTAGATGACGATAAATTTGTTGAAAGCTAAATTTACTGCAGAAAATACGATAGCATTGTACAATTACGATATATTATTACATTACATTTATTCACTTAGCAGACGCTTTTATCCAAAGCGACTTACAAGTGCACACTCATACACCAATGGTAGCAGAGCTTCCATGCAAGGTGCTAGCTTGCCATTGGGGGCAACTTAGGGTTCAGTGTCTTGCCCAAGGACACTTCGGCATGGGATCACCCGGGCCGGGATTCGAACCACCAACCCTACGATTAGTGGATTAGTGGACAACCCGCTCTACCGACTGAGCCACAGCCGCCCTATTATTATATTATATAACGATAAAGTTTACAGCGGCTTCATAAACTGATTAAAAACATAAAAAGGCAACACACATGATTTTCGCATTCTTTGTTCATTTTCTAGGAAAGTACAGTTGAGTTAATTGTATTTTTTTTGCAGTTAATTAAAAAAGGTACACCGCCATCAAAGTAAATTGACCAACTTCCCAGGTAGACTTGAACGCACAGGAAGACCAACACACACCAGCTAGTCAAGAAAAGGAAAACTAACGCGCACTCGTTACTTGAAGTTAGTCACGTTTCAGGTACTGAGTCAAGTGGACGGCAGAACTGCGAGATATAGAGTCAGAATTGCAAGGTATAAAGTCGGAACTGCTAGATATAAAGTCACAATTTGTTCTTTTCCTCTCAGTGGTGGAAATGGGCTTCCATATTTAATAGACCCGACCATTCCTTACGTCTACATTTCCACCTCAGACGTTCAGGAAAATGTTCTTAAATTTTTAAGCTACTGTCTTTTCAATGATTGTAAAGCAGGATTGTAGACATTTTTTTTGCTGATGGAAACACACTTGTGGGGAGCAAGAAAGTGCGTGTGTGTATATAAGGAGGCTAACATCACCCTAAAGTGAATGGGAAAGTCTAACAGAAGACTGTGCTTGGACCGAATCCAGGACAAAACCTTTCAAAGCAGCACAGACATGGCTGTTCACACACTCTCTCTCACTAGGGATGTCACGAGAACAGATACTTCGGTACCAAGTAAGTACCAACATTCTAAAAACGTGGCAATACATCGGTACTTATTTTTCTTTAGTAGTGAAGGTACTGTGGTTGCAATTCTTCTGGAACTGAAGGGGGCAGCAAATACTCGCAAGTGTTTTAGTCCAGTGGTTTTCAAAGTGGGAGGGTGCTCATGGGGCCTCAAGAGGTGTGAAAAGTAAATAAATACACGATTTTTTCTCACTCTCACACACAATAAATTCCTAATGTAATATAAAGATGTAATTATTAATAATAAAAAAAAACGGGGATATATTCAGAAGTCTGTATGTTGAATGTGCTTTAAAGAGATCTTGCAAAAGGGGGGCCTCGGTCAAATGTTAATGCCATTTGGGGGTCTTGCCCTGGAAAAGTTTGGGAACCTCTGTTTTAGTCGGTCCACAAGTGGTGAATAAGAGAAACGCCTACAAGCACAAGGGAAAAACTACAGAAGATTAGATTAGCTTAACAAGTTTAGCTCTGCCCCAACTTGTTGAGAGGTGTGCAACCGATGCGATCGTTCACTTCAAACAAAGTGATGAAACACCAGAAATTTGGAGAAGCACCTGAAAGATGGTCCTATATTATGTTTGTTTGAGACAGCTGGCATTGCGGCCGTGAAACCAGCTAATGGTATGTACCATATAATGTTAGCAATAGCCAGTTATTTGTTAAGGACACTAACGCATTGCAATGTTATAAACTACCTCCGAATGGGCCATCATGCATTGTTAGTTAGTTAAACTTTATTGTCCCGTGAGGGAAATTTGTCTTGGGCAACAATGCTGCATTTGGCTGCGGTGAACACCAATAACATATATAGACAACATTTCCATACATAATACAAACATGTATATACTTTACATTGCACATATCCCTTTATCCACCCCTATACATCAAAACAGTAATACCAGGGTCCAATACCAGAGTGTAGTAAAACCATTATCGATGTGAACTGCACTTAGCCACACAAAAAGGGAATGATGTATCAGAATGCCGGCCGTTATTCAAGCCATCTTAAACCGAGCAGTTTGTTTATTTAGGAGCGCAATGGAAGTCGGAATAAAGGATAACTTATAGCGATTACTTTTGCATATGCTAGCTCTATATCGTTTCCCCGACGGTAAGACATTATATTCCGAGTGCAAAATATGGGAAATTGGCATTCAGACCGTGTCCTGTCAGCAACATGTAGCCTAAGGTCACTAATAATTATTCACATGTTCATGCTTTTATAAAATAAAGACCATTATTATTATTATTATTATTATTATTATTATTATTATTTAATACAGTGCCTTGCGAAAGTATTCGGCCCCCTTGAGCTGTTCGACCTTTTGCCACATTTCAGGCCTCAA
>JAFFST010002888.1:5867-15867 GCA_022414735.1 Noturus placidus | reverse complement strand
AGCAGTTTGTTGATGTCGGTGAGTCTCAGGCTTGATGATGTTATTGCAAGAAAGGGATATTCAAACAAATCTCAGAAGGTCAGAAGGTCAGGAGTTCGAGCCCCAGCACTGCCGAGCTACCACTGACGGGCCCTTGAGTGAGGCCCTTAACCCTCTCTGCTCAGTTTTATAGATGTAAGTCGCTCTGGATAACGGCGTCTGCCAAATACTGTAAATGTAAATATTATGTGTTATTTACTTTCATTTGCTTCAATTCGTATCTGTCAGCCTCATATGTGTAACTCTCGCACGACTAAATCCTCACCACATGCACGTTACGCACCTCTGACCACGACCCTAACAGCATACACGATAAACGGCGAATTCTACCCTGACCAAAGAGACCACAGCACCGCCATCTTGTTTTCTACCCGCTCACAAACTCAGCTCAGTGTATTCACAGGTCAAAGTTCAACCACGCAGAACACACAAACCATCAGAGCTCCATCTGGAAACAATATCACTCCACGCCAGCATCAGACTCACACAGGGGCGTGGCCTAAGGCTTGAAGGTGGGGTCTGAACATTTGATGTTATTCAGACATTAGTTTTTGTACACTTTGTGTCATTTCTTTTCATTCCAAATGTTTTACGTCAATAAAGTTTGGAATAAAGGATAAAGTCGTCCCTTTCGCAGTTTTTGTTTGTTTTGGCAACACGCACATTATAAAAACTCCCTTGCCACAGGGTCTCTTATTTATGATACAAAGAAGTCAAGTGTGAGAATAAAATACCTGATATATAATAACTGCTTCTTGGCAATTCCGCCATCTTGGAATTATGACGTCGTCAGTGTCAATCATATAAAACAGGATATTCAAAAAAATAAATAAATAAAGCTAAAAAGTTACACAACCCCGTGTTTTCATATTCATTTGCTTTGGCGTGCAGATCCTAGACGACGGTTTTGGAGTTCCCGAGGAAACGGAACGGCCAGACAGATTAGAAACGATGTGGTTTCAGATTTAACGGTGTTAATGTGGGCTAGGGCTCAATCTGGAACACACTTCAGATTTCACACTCGGTTCTGGACTTTATTTATCTTGATTTTTACACTTTATCGATGCGACGGCGTGACCGGTGCCCAGCTGTCTGTACTCTGAGCATCTTCCCTTTCATATCAAGATCAGGTGCCAATAAACACACGATACAGTTACGCACTCAGAGGGAGAGGTGCTGAGAGCTTCACCATCTCTGTGTGCTGAACAATAATAATAATAATAATAATAATAATAATCATAATAAGGCGCATGGTGGCTTAGTGGTTAGCACGGTCGCCTCACACCTCCAGGGTCCAGGGTTCGAGTCCCGTCGGGGCCATGTGTGTGCGGAGTTTGCATGTTCTCCCCGTGTGTCGGGGTTGTCCTCCGGGTCCTCCGGGTACTCCGGTTTCCTCCCCCAGTCCAAACACATGCATGGTAGACTGATGGGCGTGTCTAAAGTGTCCGTAGTGTATGAATGGGTGTGTGAGTGTGTATGTGATTGTGCCCTGTGATGGACTGGCACTCTGTCCATGGTGTATCCCACCTTGTGCCCCATGCTCCCTGGGATAGACTCCAGGTTCCCCCGTGACCCTGATAAAGGAGTAAGATGGATGGATAATAATAATAATAATAATAATAATAATAATAATAATAATAATAATAAACACTGATGGTTCGGCATCACACCAGAGTTTTCTGTCCTGTGTTCATGACAGAGTTGTGACTCGCGTGATTCCTCACACTGATGTGTCCAGTTTGACCGAGTAGGTCAGGTCTACACAGGTACTTCCTTCCATCTGTTGCTTATTTCAGCCTCATACTAGCACATATTTCTCTCCGGGCTTCTGCAAGTGGTCCATTTATTGACCTTTTTGCTTCGTGAAGTTCCTGTCTCAGTCTCAACCTCGAAAGAACACAGTGCTGTTACGGTAAAATACCGAGCATGATCAAGCGGAGTCACTGTTACCACCGTGACAGCTCGTCCTCAAGCGTTTCATTCCTCTTACACCACAGGCGCTTTCCAACCATAACCATCTGCTTTTGAGTTTGAGTTTGAGTTAGTTCCTGTTCTCACTTACGTTATAGCAGCTATAAACAGTCCTTCCCTCACCAGCATCTCTCAAAACCTAAAAAAACACTGCTTGGCATGTTACAGAGGAAACTCCTGTACTGTAGCTCTTCAAAACCTTAACGCTAAAGCTTTACTGCTGACTGTTCCAAAGCACTGACACTGGAGACTCCTTCCACAAACGCTACATAAACACTTCTCTCCTTTCAGAAAACGTCACCAGGTCAATGATTGCACACGTTTATAACATGTTTATGGAGAAATCGTCAGCCAATAGCTGTGGTCTAAGAGGAATAAAACACATAGGGATGTGCTCTTATAGGAAAATAATCAACGTCACCATGGTAACAGTAACTCCTTCATCGCACCACATCGTAACCACATGACACGCTGTTTTATCACTTACAAATATTATCTAGGTCCAGGTTTTTTTTTATATATTTAATGTTTAAAAGATCCACTTCGTGAGTGTGAAATGTAAAGAAATGTACGTTTACAACCCAATTCCAAAAATGTTGGGACAGTATGGAAAATGCAAACAAACAAACAAACACAAAGAGTCACACTGTGCTATAATGAAAACACATTATTAACACATTAATTGATGTTTTACTTTGTGAATTTTAATTTATTTTTGAAAATATACACTCATTTCAAATCTGATGACTGGAACACACTCTAAAAAAGGTGGGACAGTCGACTGTGTAACATCAACTTTTCTTTTAATAACACTTGGACATTTGGACGCTGAGTGAATACACCTGTTAGCACTGACACGCCCACAATCCATGGACACTGACACGCTCCCATGCCATAGGCACTGACATGCCCCATACCATGGACATTGACACACCCCCATACCATAGGCACTGACATTCCCACATACCATGGACATTGACACACCCCCATACCATGGACACTGACACGCCCCGATACCATGTACACTGACACGCCCCGATACCATGGACACTGACACGCTCCCATACCATAGGCACTGACACGCCCCGATACCATAGGCACTGACACGCCCCCATACCATGGACACTGACACACTCCCATACCATGGACACTGACACGCCCCCATACCATGGACACTGACACATCCCCATACCATGGACACTGACACGCCCACATACCATGGACACTGACACGCCCCCATACCATAGGCACTGACACGCCCCCATACCATGGACACTGACACACTCCCATACCATGGACACTGACACGCCCCCATACCATGGACACTGACACATCCCCATACCATGGACACTGACACGCTCCCATACCATGGACACTGACACGCCCCCATACCATAGGCACTGACACGCCCCCATACCATGGGCACAGACACGCCCCCATACCATAGGCACTGACACGCCCCCATACCATGGACACTGACACACTCCCATACCATGGACACTGACATGCCCCCATACCATGGACACTGACACGCCCACATACCACATATAACGCTTTTATCCAAAGTGCTTTACACTGTATCTCATTCACCAATTCACACACACACTCACACACCAATGTTAGCAGAGCCGCCATGCAAGGTGCTAACTTGCCATCGGGAGCAGCTTGGGGTTCAGTGTCTTGCCCAAGGACACTTCGGTATGTGGAGTCACAAGGGCCGGGAATCGAACCACCAACCCTACGATTAATGGATTAGTGGACAACCCGCTCTACCACCTGACCCTCATGGACCATGGACACTGACATGCCCGCATTCCATGTGCACTGACACGCCCCCATACCACGGACACTGACACGCCCACATATCATGGGCACTGACACGCCCACATACCATGGCAGACGCTGGTTTAACAGACGCTGATAACAGCTCGAATGGTCCTTTTCCTCTATGATCCGTAGAACACGACATTGTTTTGTCTAAAAACTATTTGAAATTTCGACTCGTCGGACTACAAATCACGATTCCACTGTGCAACTGCCCATTTCAGATGAGACGGAGCCCAGAGAAGTGGGCAGAGCTTCTGGACAGTCTTGTACAGTCTCTGCTTTGCATAGTAAAGTCTTAGCTTGCATCAGTGGATGCAGCGGCGAATGGTGTCAACTGATAAAGGTTTACTGCAGTATTCCCGAGCCCATGTCAGGAACTCCATTACAGACTCATGACGGTTTTTAAGACAGTGATGTCTGAGGGATCGGAGATCACGTGCATTTAGAAGATTTGACCATATTCCTTGAATCTTTTAATTATCTTTTAATATTGTGCACTGTAGAATTGAAATGGAAAAAATCCTACCGATTTATCTTTGGGGAATGTTCTTTGGAGTGTTGGATTATTCTCTGACGCATCTGTTGGCAGATCGGCGAGCCTCGACCCAGACTTGCTCTTGAAGGAATAGACCTTCTAGACCTTTTTAGAGGCTCCTTAAATATTATGATTAGACGATCGCCTCACCTGTTTCACATAACCTTCTTATTTCAACTCGCTGCATCGCTATTAGTCCTAAATTGCCCCTGTCCCAATTTTTTTGGAACGTGTTGCATGCATCAGTTTCAAAATAAACGTTTACCTTCAAAGAACTATGCAGTTGATGAGATAAAAGATCAATGGAAGTAAAATTTCCAACATTAAAATGAACCTTTGAGAATAAAAACAAGAGCAATGTGGCCTTACGTTTCCTCTCATCACTCAGATGTGAGCCAGCTCTGTTCCTCACGCGGGCAATTCCTCATTTCAACACTTTTTTAAGGAGCTTCGGATCCAATATATTGTCAGTAATCCATCTTTGCGTTCCATGGCCCCGTCTCCTTCCAAACCTTGGCAGAAATTCACTAAAGATGATTTGCTTTGTGTCAGTCCTGATCCCGATACACCTTACAGAGGTATTTTTGTTCCCACGCTCATAATTAAACGTCCAATATGACTGCTAACCTGATAATAAAGAGGCCGTGTCGTGTTTTGGACTTTCTCTTGCTTTCTCTGCAGCTCTGTTCCTCGCTCCTCCTCCTTCGTGCATTAGAATAATGGGATTAGACTTTATTCTCGGAGGCTCAAACACGTCACATCACACACACCGTTTCCACGAGTTTCAGGGTCTCTACCACGAAAAGCACACACACTCACCGCCATGCTTCCATCCATCTTTACAAATTAGAAACAGAAATAAAAAATTGAATAAACAGGTAAAAAAACTGAAAAAGTGTGTACTGCAGCTACACGTGCAGTTTAAAAACTCCAACAAAACCTCCATTCAGTTTCATTATTTATTTGGAAATTGTGTTTATTGGTTCTTTTCAACTTAATGTGACTCTAAACCAAATGACATCTGCTAATCCGTGAGGGATCGGCACTCTCTCGAGATAAGCTCGTCAGAGATTCTACATCTTCGTGTCCACCATGACAAGGAGAGGATATGATGTTAATGTGAGTTCACAGATTGAAGGAGGTTAGAAGGAGGAGTTGCTGCATTTAGTGATTAGGTTCAGTGGAAGGTTATGAGTTACAGTTACTGTTGATCCAGGTTGCCAGGTCAGTCGGTTTTACTTTTCAACTGCATTATTATTATTATTATTATTATTATTATTGAATGTTTGCATTATCGTCATATCTTCCCAGGATATTACACCCCCAAGCCAGCAGAATAACTAATCATTTCATCACCAATTAAATACTTCCTGTGTAAAGCCAGTTCAGCCAGACATCTAGGGCCAGTGAAACTTCACTCAGTGCGAAGTCTTGCCAATGTTATCATTTGTGTCTGAGCCTTCTAGTCTGGGGTTTCGTGTTTTGACCAGTCCCGTGTTGATCAACTATTTTTGGATCTGGTGGTGGTGGTTGTTGTTGTGGTGGCGGTGGTGGAGGTGCTGGTTGTGGAAATGGTGGAAGTCGTGGTTGAGGTGGTGGTTGTGGATGTGGTGATGTGGTGGAGGTGGTGGTTGTGGAGGTGGTGGTGATGGTTGTGGTGGTGGTCGTGTAGGTGGTTGTGGTGTTGGTCGTGGAGGTGGTGGTTGTGGATGTGGTGGTGGTGGTTGTGAATGTGGTGATGTGGTGGAGGTGGTGGTTGTGGATGTGGTGAAAGTGGTGGTTGAGGTGGTGGTTGTGTAGGTGGTGGTGGTTGTGAATGTGGTGATGTGGTGGAGGTGGTGGTCGTGGTGGAGAAGGTGGTTGTGGTGGTGGTTGTGGTGGTGGTCGTGTAGGTGGTTGTGGTGTTGGTCGTGGAGGTGGTGGTTGTGGATGTGGTGGAAGTGGTGGTTGAGGTGGTGGTTGTGGTGGTGGTGGTGGTTGTGAATGTGGTGATGTGGTGGAGGTGGTGGTTGTGGTGGTGGTCGTGTAGGTGGTTGTGGTGTTGGTCGTGGAGGTGATGGTTGTGGTGGTGTTGTTATATGAAGAGTTTTTACTGTAGGTATGTTACTGAAGCATTTATAGTAGTTTGTCCATTTGTAAACTACACAGTACACAATATGGTGTAAATCTACACTGTATACATCCTGTAAGGTATATGTGGTATATATACTATATGGTATATATCCTGTATAGTATACAATTATGATTTATTGCAAACCTGAAAAAATGAATTCAAATAAACAAAAAATGATAAAACATTAATAAAACAAATTTATCCTGATTTTGCTCTTTTCTTCTTCTCTGTACATTAATAATCACACGCTCAAATCCGCGGCCTGAAACAGCGGATCAGAACCACAACACCGATCACGTGCATGAACTCTGCAACTCAACCCGCCTTCAAGCGTGCTGCTGTAATGCCTGTGACGTCTCGCTTTGCAGAGAAGCGCTCAGTTACTGTCAGGATGTCGGGATGGGACCAGTGTCGGGTTTCGGCCATCATTTCAAGCAGACCTAGTGGAAGATGATGGCATGCTGTAATGATCTGCACAGCTTTCAGAGTCCTCTCTGCCGCACTGGGCTTTAATTACAGAGCATGAAATATTCAGCAGTGATGTCATACATACTGAACACACCACACGAAACTGACGTCTACTCCGGGTGAGCGAACAGCGAGCCCTCACTTCCACACCATGTGTTATAAACCTGCGTGATGTCGCTGTCGCATTCTGGATTGCGATTGGTCAGAAGGTGCTGATTCATTGTCTAGAACAGCAGATTTATATTAATGCGCTCATTTTGTAAAACGCCATCGTTTCTATAGTAACAGCTCGTTCACAGAGGCTTGTACAGAGATGTTTACTTAACACTGCTTACTGTAAGGAGATGTTTATTTCACGTTTATGAAAGGAGTCTCCAGTGTCAGCGCTTCGTAACGGTCCTTACGTAAAAATGGATCGTCTGATCATCTGGTTCGCTAAAGGAGAGCTTCGTTACATTATGGAAAACGCAGCAGACAGAAACTTTATCGTAAAAATTTAGCCAGTCTCTGGAATTAAAAAACAGCTCTGTAAGACATTTACATTTATTCATTTAGCAGACGCTTTTATCCAAAGCGACTTACAAATGAGACACACTCACACACCAATGGGAGCAGAGCTGCATGCAAGGTGCTAGCTTGCCATCGGGGGCAACTTAGGGTTCAGTGTCTTGCCCAAGGACACTTCGGCTTGGGATCACCCGGGCCGGGATTCCAACCACCAACCCTACGGTTAGTGGATTAGTGGATTAGTGGACAACCCGCTCTACCCACTGAGACACAGACACCCAAGACACAGACCTGAGCCGCTTGAGAGATTCAAAAGTGCCATTTCTATGTAAAATGTGTCCAAATACGTCAATTTTGAGCACCAATATTCTAAAATGCCATGAAAAAAAAACATTTTTTAAAAAGAAAAAAATTCTTTTTTTTTGTTGTAAATACTAGAAGAGTGTTGTTTTAAAAAGAACCATGGTGACCACAGTACTATTTTAACGTAGCATAAACCTAAAACACAGTTCTTATGGGGAAAAGAAGCAAAGATATGGATTCCTGGTACGAATTGAAACCCTGCCTAGCAACAGGAAACGCATGTTCTCTCACCTTTCTCACCAAAGGATTCGCACTCGAGCTCCACGTCCTCACAGCTTGTGTACTCCGGTGTGGTGTTGATCTCCTCCTCCGAGCTGCTGAAGCTCCCCGCCACCCTGAACCGTCCTGATCTCCGGCTCCTCGCAGGCCTCAACGAGTCTGACTGATCCGAGCTGAGCGAGTCTGTCCTCATCACACTATCCATCATGCCCGGGTCAAGACGGTGCGCTTTACTGAACGTCCTGAAAGCCGGCGAGCTTCTGTCCACGGAATACGAACGCTTTGACGCGGAGCGATGACTGTCAAAACCGTTGTAAGCCTCTTCAAGCTCTGTGAAAGCCAAGGAAACGTCGCTGTGGCGCCGCTCGTGTCGTGCTCTAGAAACCTGAGCGTGGATTCGCATCTGCTCCTCGTAGGGCTGTGGTTTAACAGGGTACCGTGCAAGGTTGGGGTCGCTGCGGTACCGAGAGCGATACTCCTCCTCGCGTTGCCGCTGGAGCTCACGCTCTTCTATCTGAACGTCCTGGTGGCGTTCCTGGTAGCGCCAGCGGTTCGAGTCGGACGGAGAGCGAGGTATGACGCCGTCCCCATGCTGAGATCGTCCTACGACGTCCCCTTTGTGAGTCCTGGACGCCAATGGGCTTCTTCTCCTGTCAATCATAAACAAATTGAATGTTAGTAAATAATAAATCTTCAGAGGCGCTATTATTTTTAATCATACAAGATCATAAAAGGAATCGGCTGCCTCTACGAGTCCCATCCAGGGTGTTTTCCTGCTTCCTACCCACTGTTCCTGGGATGGACACCAGATCCATCGTGAAAAGGATAAATAGCTTACCGAAGATGAAAAAAAAAACAATAAATAAATAAATAAATAAATAATATGAACTATAAGCAGAAAAGGCAATTAGGACTATTACATAAGCACTGCTGTAACATGAGTCAGCTCAGCGGGGGGGGGGGGGGGGGAATATGGGCGGTCACTCAGCATCTCGCCCTTTAGCTATACATTCAGCTAAAATTATAGCAACAAAGGTCACATGTGCGATGAATTCTGAAATAAAATTCTGCAAAAATCAGCAAGAAGCACGCAAAAGAGCCGCTGAGAACTCAAACGCCGCGCGATAAATAACAACCAGGGACACATTTTAATGCGCTATTTTGAGTCAGATTAATAAAATACAGTCATAGCAGTGTCATTTGATGATAAAGACTGAAAGTCCTGTCAGAACTGCCAGTACAGCTCATGTTAGCCAGATAGCTAGCGATACTAGTGAGGATTATGAATGTTTATGACTATAGAGCAAAAATCCAGTCTGGTGAGCCCGTTTTAGCCAGCTAGCTACAGTAGTGGTAGTAATGACAATTATGGACATGTTATGAATATGATTTGAAAATCCTTTCATAAATCCTCTTAAATTAGCTTTTAATCGCTAATTAGAATTATCAATGAAGATTATGCATTCATATACATATATATATATATATATATATACAGCACTCAGGTCACGTTAGCTGGTTAGCTTAGTAACAGTAAAGAACATGTATAAATATATCATATAAATCCTGTCAGGTTCGCTCATTATCACTAGCCAGCTAGCATTAGTAGTAAAGATTATACATTTCTCCTAAATCTTTGACTTTACAATGTTGTGTATTTTTTATTTTTTTATTTTTTATAACTTAGCATTAATTAAAATCCAGCTAGCATTAGCAGTGACGTTTATGAAAACTTTTTTATTTTTTTAAGTGGTTAAAAATCCTCTCAGAATTCCTGACAGATCATTCAGGTAACGCCTCGATGCACATACACACTCTCTAGTTACTCAGCACTTGCATGCTAGGCTAGCATCTTTCCTCCCCTCAAAAACACACACACACACACGTGTGCATACACATGCAGCCAGAAAGCTGGTTCTAGATGCCGAGGACGGCTGAGAACTGCCGAGCAAAACCGC
>JAFFST010002886.1:32881-46779 GCA_022414735.1 Noturus placidus | reverse complement strand
CTGCTCCCATTGGTGTGTGTGAGTGTGCTCTCATTTGTAAGTCGCTTTGGATAAAAGCGTCTGCTAAATGAATAAATGTAAATGTAAATGTAACACCAAATTTAACCTTGCTACGAGTGGAGAAATCTCCATTTACATCTACAAACTGATAACGATCGGTAAGATAAGACCTGAGCCAGGAGAGGACTGTTCCCTTAATGCCAACAACATTCTCTAATCTATCAAGGAGAATAGTATGATCTATAGTATCAAAAGCTGCACTCAGATCGAGTAGCACAAGTAACGAGACACAACCCTGATCAGAGGCCAGTAGAAGGTCATTTACTACTTTTACTAACGCTGTCTCTGTGCTATGATGAGGTCTAAATCCTGACTGATACATTTCATGAATATTGTTCCTATGTAAGTACGAGCATAACTGCTTTGCTACAACTTTCTCTAAGATCTTAGAGATGAAAGGAAGATTTGATACCGGTCTATAGTTGGACAGTTGAGCGGGGTCAAGGTTTGCTATGTCAATTATGTCTTGGGGAGGTACTCAAAAAGTCAGCCCTGTTGGCTAGCTATGTATGATTAATTGAGAATAGATTGGAGTCAGCCATTTACTACTGAGTCTCCAAACTTACAGTGATATACTTGGCTGTATGGATATCATAACATAACTGTAATTAGTATATTTTTTAATTATTATTATTATTATTATTATAAATCCCAGGTCTAGGATGAACATACATGTCATTAATTTAACATAATAATTGCTTTATTTCACAATAAGTTACAAAAATTGTCACTGTCCTAATACTTTGACATTTTTTAAAATTAATTTCAAAAATTGATATTTTGTTTCATGTTTTTTTTTATTTTCATTGATTAGTTTATTCACCATGTTCTTGTTTTTAATCAATTCATCTCTTCATCACAAGTGTCATTAGTTCCTACTAAATATTCCATTCCCCCATTACCCTTTCATAAATAACCCTTACATGGTTGGTATGTTCTTTATTTGCTGAAATCTGCTGAATTTGCCTAGAACTAATAGTTCCACATTCTTACTTGTATTCATAACCTCTTCAAGATACTAAGAATCCTGCCATTCTTGATACATTTATGTATGTATCTATAGATCTCACTAGAAGTCACAAAACTCACAAAATGTTTTATGTTTACACTGTTGTATATGGTCATAATAACATTTGTCAGAAAGATCAATAACAACCTGCTTTCTTCATTCCCAATGACCTGTCCATTGGCTGGCACAGAGAAAGGGACAGCTGTGTTTTTTTGGTCATTGCTGCGGCTACCTCCACGCTCAGCAGCTGTATCCTCTGCTCCTCCCCCTTCTCAGCCTCCAGTCGCTCCTGCTGGTCGGAGTTCCAAAACCTCTCTTGGCTTTATCTCCACCCCTCTCATTTGGCCTGTAAGAAAGAAACCAGAGACAGCAGTAACACAGGCTCCTAAATACCCCGCTATACATATGACTAAAGCATCTCCCTTACCGACGAAAAGTATGACATACATGTCCCCTGAGCCGAGAATTCACGAAACACTAACCAATGCCAAGAAAACAAACTTTACAACTAGAAGGCCAACCTATACCCATGTACTGTGGCCACATAATCAGACTAAAAACGTTGAGTCTTTCCCTGTGGTATCAGTCAGTAATCGTAAGGCAAAGTCATTAACTCCACGATGGGACCTGAGTGAGAGCAATGAGAACAGCTCTGAAGAGCTCGATTTTCCATCAGGATTTGCCTCAGAGTCATTTCTCTATGATATTGATTTAGATGAGAATATTTTCAGTTTATTTGAATTTGATGCTACCTACTCTCTAGATGAAGGCCTGGTCACTACCAGACCGAACATATCATTGTTTGAAATGGCAACTGTTCCTACTTCTACAGACAATAGCCCCTTTGAGAAGGTTGAAACACAGAACAGCATGATGCTTATCAAAGCTTCAGGAGGGTCAGATGTGCAAATGAGCCAATCTGGACAAGCAACAGAGCCTCCCTCCCTCTCAAGACCAGCAATATCCCCAACCTACTCAGGCTTAATGAGCACTGTGCGCTGGGAACTCCCAGAGGTTATAGGTACTCAGTGCATCTTTACAAATGTTAAGAGGTATCTACAAGGGTGTACCGGGGTGTCTCCTGTGCTACAATCCACAGTCATTTCACGTGTTCAGACTGGAACTTTTGAGGAAACTTATGGAAGGACAGTGATGTCAGAAACATGGTATAAATTTACAGAAACTACTCGTAGCATAGCTGCCTCTCTGAAATATTTGCCTGATTATGTCCCTTATCAAACAGGATTATTTACAGAACCTTTGACAGTAGGTCAGTACCCTTCCAAAAGTAGCTATCCCCTAAGAGCAGAGGCACATCCTACTTTACTTATCAGCTCTATTCCTGCCATGGAGGTTCAGCATGAATACGCCATCAAGCCTAGTCCATTGTCACTTGCTGCTATTTCCTCAGCTCCAACATTTTTCACTTCTGAAAGCTTCCTTGCTTCCAGTGCAACGGACAGTGGTGACCTGGCTCTGCCCAAATCAGAGAATCTATTTATCCCAACCCAAAACCCACACAATAACAACTTTGACTCTTTGAGTACCCCTAGCCTTGTTGCTTCCTACCTGGTCACTGAGGGTACAGTTGCTGCATCATTGGTGGTTGGCCAGTCTAAATTACACTCACTTCAAGGGCTGGAGCCATCACATGTAAACAGACCTCTCGAGACTCTATACAGGAGCTTAAACAGACAAAAAGAGAATAATCCATCAATGGCCGATCTGTGGGGTCTGTCATATGCCTTTCATATTTCTGTCAGTGGCAGTTCTGAGTTATCACATGCTACAACACCCTTAATGACAGACAAATGGGGCAGTTCTCCTTCATCAACCCTTAACTCAAGCTTTGAAATGAGAACACAGTGGGACAATGGATTGGACATGTTCAGCTCAACCTCTGACAACAATTTTGACTCTAGTTTCATGTCATCTCCTGATTTACTGGATGCCTTGAAGACCAGAGAAGGGGACAGTGTCACTGAGCTCGGGGACTACACAGGAACTGAGGCGGCCCTGTCTGACTTTAGGATTTTTACAGTCTCATTACCATCACCATCCCTTTCACACTCTGTCCCTCTGGACTTCCAGAAAGGACCATCTGTATCTCAGAATGTGAAGGGGAGTTCAAGTTATATTGATGACTCTCAAGATTATTCAGTGATGCTGCAGCTTGCAGATGAATCTATATTCCCTTTTCAGTTTCAGGATTTTGATGCCACTGTTGATGAGAGACACCTTTTTCCTGACAGATCAGCCAACAGCAACACGTACACAAGTACCCACAGTGAAAATTACATTGGCACTAGTAGACCACGCATGCAGAGTGATAAAACCACAAGCACTACTGCCAGCACTGACACTGATTACCATCTAATTAATCCAACAAGCACTTACTCTCAAGACAGAGCAGTTGTATCGCTTCATTTGTATAGCCACACAGCTATTAAAGTGCACACTGGAACCAATACACTTACTATATCGCAATCTAAGCTGCTGAGCAACGGCAGCTCACTGATCTCCAGCTCAATCTCCCCAATGACATCAATCTTGACTGTGGATGTACCACATTTACCAAATGCAGAACGTGACCATATGTCAGGTTTTTCTCAAGTAACCACTGGATTTCATCATGCTTCCACCTTTCCCAGCAGACAGTCATGGCCTTCAACATTAGAAGCAAGTGTACATAGCCTTGGTATAGACATTCACCCAGTGGATACTAGCATTGCAAGAATACACACTGAAGACCTTCAGGATACTAAACATGCTCAATTCTCAACAACAAAGCAGCTTTTTTGGCCTGCGAATGAATCAGCAAAGCCCTCCAGCAACAGCAACAATGTCCTCATTGTTCAACCCATCACCACAGATAGAGAAATACATCCATCTCCCCTGGCTGCTTACGACCAGCCCTTTGTCTCCACAAATGGCACGCTTCCTCTGGCCTCCCCTCCAAAAGGAATCATTGAAGACTTTTACTCTGTACCCACTGATGCCACCCATGGAACCACAACAGACTCAACTGAATTTTTCCCATGCCCATGTAAAACGTTTTACAGTTCTTGTCATTGTGGACTTTCAACCGGGACCAGTATGTTTTCCAATAACGACATAGTCCTTAGAAAGCGATGTAGCACCTTCCTAATCATATCTTTGCTTCTGAACACAGAATGTTGGTTTAAAGGGAAGAAATAATCAGCCTGTCCTTTTGTCCAGATTTTAGAAGGATCTTGATTGTGTTTTAGTGGGGGATAGAAAAATATTAACAATAGCTGTCACAAAAAAAAACTAAATGATTTCTGTATGTTCTTCACGCTACAGTAGGTTCTTCTTGTGATTTTTGTTTAATGTTTTTTTTTTCATTATTCAACTTTCTTAGGAGATCATATATGGTATATATAATTTCTAAATCTGAAAATTGCTTTCACATGTTTAAAAAAAATTAATTGCTTGGACAAACAAGTGAAAATACTGTGTGACAACACATGTTGCTAAATATGTTGCTTTATGGTGAATGCATGTTTCTTTCTGAAGTCTCCTAAGAAGGTTTTGGCATGGAGTAGAGATGCATTGAGCGTTAGTCTTACACTAACAATATAATACATGACCGCCATCTTGTGATGGTTGTGGGGCATAGCAGTAGGCCACTTAAATCAGAGCACTTTCTGAGATGTATAAAAGCATTTGTTTGTACAAAATGCTTGTTTCTTTTGAATTTTAAAGGGCCCATATCGTAAACATATCCATTTTATAAGGTTTGCATGGTAGGATGTACCAAAAAACAGCTACTTTTGAGTGTGCGTATGGAATTGATTGGTTAACTGTTTCATGAGTGTAATTACACATCATGCCCGCAACAGGTGTACAACTGTATGGAAAAAAATGAGGAGATAAATAAAGACTTTGGTAAACAAAGACACCATTATATGGTTGTGTACACCAACAAGGCCCCCAAACTCACAGATCTCATATATTCTTGAATGTTGGTAACTTTAAATCTCTCCCAATACTACAAAAGTGGGATGTTTATTTATTTCCAGCATCATGAACTACAGTTTAAATTGAGGAAAATGCAGATACAATGCATACTGATGTGAAGCAGTATTCAGCCACAGTATCTCAATCATACTGTTTAATATTCAGTGTTTACATTATATAGTCACTAACTAAATCTATCTCTAGTCCCTCCAGTATTTAGCAAGTTTGTGAACGTAAAATCAAGTACACTTAGCAATATTTGGAGGAGCTTGCAATTTTTCAAAATTACTGCAGATTTGGGCCAAGACATGTCATGTGACTAATGTCACAATGTGCATTCGGTCAAAGCACTCTTCGATTCACGTGCATTGAGCACGAGTGGAGCTAAAAAGGTCTCATTTATCAGCAAACATCACTGAGAAACATCACATGCAAAACAATTTCCTGCAATTGAAACTATAATGAATTAGACTATTTATAGACTTGCTGTTGGCTCTAATGTAGTTGGCATGGATTAAGGAAAACAGTTTTCTATGATATAGGCCTTTTAAATGATTAAGAGTATGCAATTTTGAACAACAGGATTATACAAATTTAAAAAACCATGTGAATAGGATTACATTTTTAAATATTTTTTTCATTTGTTTTATAGGATCAAAACTTAGAACTAATACTGAAATAAGGTGTATTTTATTAATTGTTGTCTCTTTATTTCCCTACTGCTGTGCTACACACAACTAGTGCACTACTAAAAGATTTTATCACTACTAACTAATGTCAGTTTTATTTTTTAATTAAACTGATCTTTATTCCTATTTTAATTTTCAGAGTTTACCTACTACAGGATTTCTTTATTAGTATCAGATGACCTACCCATCACAGATGACTTCATAACACAATGGGTATGATTCTTTATCTACTGTATATCTCTATAGTGATTAGCCAAGACATTTGGGTTTGGATTTCAATACCATCTAGTGCGGAGGTCTTCAACAGGGGGTCCGCGACCCCTAGGGGGTCCGCAGAGGTACTGCATGGGGGTCGCGAAAGTTTTGGTACCAGTTTGATATAACACAATTTCATACAATATATATAATTAAGGGGTCCCCGCTCCATCTCGCCATCAGTTTGGGGGTCCTTGGCCTGGAAAACGTTGAAGACCCCTGATCTAGTGATAATACATTTTTACTTATATGCATACGTATATATTTCATTCTTGTTTGTTTTACCCTTCCTACAGTTGAACCAAACATTCCAGGACTGGAACCATACTATTTATGTATCTAATGTCAGGTGAGACAGATTTGCTAACCTTCTGATGTCACTGGATATCAACAGATATTTACATTCTTGCTGTTGTTGTTATCAGTGTTCTTACAGGTGCATCTCACAAAAGTAGAATATCATGGAAAAGTAATTTTTTTTCTGTAATTTAATTAAAAAAGGGATCTTTCTTATATTCTAGATTCATTACACCTAAAGTGAAATATTTCAAACCTATTATTTTATGTTGATGATTACGGCGTACAGCTCATGGAAATAAAAAAAAATCCAGTATTTCAAAATATTAAATAAAGAATTTATAATAGAGAACTATCGACCTGAAAAGTATGTCAATTTATGCACTCAATGCTTGGTCGGGGTTCCTTTTGCACAAATTATTGCATCAATGAGGCGTGGCATGGAGGCAATCAGTCTGTGGCACTACTGAGGTGTGGCACTACTGTGGCGTGTCTGTATTGTTGGGTCTGGTGTCTCTCATAGATTCTCTATGGGGTTCAGGTCTAGCCAAGCATGCACAGTAATACCATGCACAGCAAACCAGTTACTAGTAGTTTTGGCACTGTGGGTGGGTTCCAAGTCCTGCTGGAAAAGGAAATCAGTATCTCCATAAAGCTCATCAGCAGATCCAATTCTGTATGATCAATTCTTTATTCTAATATTTTCAGATTCTGAATTTTTTTATGTAAATGGTAAATGGCGCACTTATATAACACTTTTATCCAAAGTGCATTACACTGTGTCTCATTCACCCATTCACACACACACTCACACACCAATGGTAGCAGAGCTGCCATGCAAAGTGCTAATATGCCATCGGGAGCAACTTGGGGTTCAGTGTCTTGCCCAAGGACACCACGGCATGTGGAGTCACACTGGCCGGGAATCGAAACGCCAACCCTACTATTAGTGGATTAGTGGACAACCCAATCAACCACCTGAGCCACAGCCACCCCACGATGTCCATGTAAACCATAATCATCAAGATTAAAACAAAAAAGTTCCACTTTTTTATTTAATTCAGTTACAGAAAAAAATCAACTTTTCCACAATATTCAAATTTTTTGAGACGCACCTATATATGAATTTCCATTTTTTCCCCAGCATTCTACCTGGCACTGACTCCTCCAGTACTACAAGCAAGAGGTAAAGCATTATTCGTTTAGTTATACCTTACATACCCCTTGCAGTATGTGCAAAATGTTAAGAATTTTTTTTAATACGAGGCATCAAAAATAATGGTAAAAATGGTAAATGGCGCACTTATATAGCGCTTTTTTATTCAAAGCACTTGGATCCAAAGCGCTTTACACTGTGTCTCATTCACCCATTCACACATACACTCACACACCAATGGTAGCAGATCTGCCATGCAAGGCGCTAACTTGCCATCGGAGGCAACCTAGGGTTCAGTGTCTTGCCCAAGGACACTTCGGCATGGGATCACCCGGGCCGGGATTCGAACCGCCAACCCCACGATTAGCGGATTAGTGGACAACCCACTCTACCGACTGAGCCACAGCCGCCCATAATGCATTTTGTTTTTTTATTTTGTCCTGCCCTGAAGAAACTATTTCACATAACAGATGTTTATATATAGTCTACAAGACACGATAATAACTGAATTTACACAAATGACCTCATTCAAAATTTACATACGCTTGATTCTTAATACTGTGTGTTGTTACCTGGATGATCAATGACTGTTTTTATGTTTTGTGATGGATGTTCATGAGTCCATTGTTTGTCCTGAGCAGTTAAACTGCCCACTGTTCTTCAGAAAAAACCTCCAGGTCCTGCACATTCTTTGCTTTTCCTGCATCTTCTGCATATTTGAGCCTTTTCCAACAGCGGCTATATGATGTTGAGAGCCATCTTTTCACACTGAAGACAACCGAGGGACTCGTATACGACTATTACAAAAAGTGCAAACATTCACTAATGCTCATGAAGGCAACATGACACATTAAGAGCCTGATCATCACTGATCATCATTTTCAAAATTTCACACCCCCCTGGCTCTTACTGTATCGTGTTGCCTTCTTGAGAATCAGTGAATGTCTTGTGGATTATGTGTAAATATCTGTTATGAGAAATAGCTTATTCAGGGCAATACTAAATAAAAACAAAATGCAATTTTTATTATCTCTCTCTTTAAAAAAAAAAAAAAAAAAAAAAACTTTATACAGTACCCTACTTATGTAGTGTTGGATTTAATCTCTGGTGTTGTTGTTTTTCCAGATACACTTACAAGGCCCTGCTGGTGTACAGAAACACTACAGGCAAACTTCTAACAGATGCTGACATCAAGAACAGGCTGAAGAGTGTTTCTACAGCCAGCTTTACATTAGATAATATCACCGTAAACGCAGTCGGTATGAATCTTAATCAAATTCCAGTCACATTTGCGTCTCTTTTAAATCTCATAAAATAGATTTTTATAGCTTAAGATGTTATTTTGATTTTCAGCTAAATCACCAATTTTATCCAGGATTCATTTGTAGAATTTATAAATGAATTGAATTGAAATTAAGAGTTAAATTGTCAAGTGTATTTGCAATAAAACTATCATACTAATTATTAGTAATTAGTAGTATTAGTAGTTTGTATGAAGTGATGTTGTACAGCCATATAATTGATGTATCTGATTTCTTCTCCAGAAAACTGTCAGGTGGAGGAGACTCCACTGCATTATAAATGGCCAGAGAGCAGACCATCAGTCACCCATTTCATCCCCTGCTTCCCTTACAAAGAACAGAATGCGTCTAGAACATGGTGTGTAGAGAATAGACTCTACAGTATAACCGAACAGTACTGCACTGATTATGGATGTTCAGTTTGCAAAGTAAAAAATCTTCTAGATCCTCATTCCTGCCCTGAACATGTGTGAGAAAACAAGTTTTTCTCTCTCTCTTTCTCAGCATGATCAGCCCAGAAAATTATTCATCATTTTGGGACCAGCCAGACCTTATGAACTGCAAAGATATAGAAGACATTGAAGTTTCACAAGGTTACATTTTGGGTTTTTTTTTTAAACACTGGAAGTTTCTTATTTGTTTCTTGTTGATGATCAGAATAATCAAAGTTCAAGATGAATGAATTAAGTCACATATACTTGTTTGAAATAGAAAATGCTGCAGAGGTAGCTGTTCAACTTGCCGACATCACAAACAATGAGCTTTCCACTGTGGAGCTGTCAAAGGTTGTTACCGTGGTGACGAAGCTGGTGAATGTGGCCAGAATTAATGTCAGTTTGGCTTCTACTGTGGTCACCATCATTTCCAACGTGATGATCAGCTCTGAGTCCGTACAGCTGGCTGCCTCAGAAATGTAGGTTTTTCTGGCTGTTAAAGAATGACAATGGGGTGTGTTCAAAAACTTTGTAACAACATTATGAAACCTTCTAATGCAAATCACATGTTTCAAACACTGGGGTTTTCAGTATCATTGAGACCACTTCCTGTAAACACAAGCACTTGCTGTCAAACCAGAAAAACTGTTGGGGGATAGAAAATCCAGACTCTATGTTTTTTTCTTTGCTGTAAAATGTAATATGATGTAAAATAAACTTTATGGATAGTCCTAGTGGTAATTATAACATGAATCACTGCGCATTTGGTTTAATTTTACAATATGGCTTCCACACTCATTACTTGGTATCCTATAAAATAGAACTTGATCCAGCATATGTAAAGAAATATGACCACGGTTTGAAGGATAAGCTGACCACGCACTCAACTTAACTTTATCCATAAAATAAAATTGGCTCTCCAGAGCAGTGTCATATTAATGTTATCTCCTCTAATCTGTTTTTAGACATTACAGAGACAGTACTGATTAATAGAATTACGTTTACGTATTCATTAATAGCCTCAACTTTCATAGTTCCATAGTTCAGAGTGTATTTATGATTCAGCATGGCATACTGTAGTTACATCAAACTGTCAGATAGTGGTGCTGGAGTTCACTTTCCCGCAAGAAAAATGGGCTTAAAACTAAGGTCCAGATATTACATAAATGAAACACGCCACTGGTTTCATTACACTCTGCCCGATGCATCCAAGTCTCTAAGCAGCACTGTCTGAAGTCTGAATATCAATGTGTGCAATTTCAGTATGAAATTTGATGCACAGTGCTCTGAAATGATGTCATTTCTTCCCTTTCTTTCAGGGCACTGAAAACCATGGATATGCTTGTACAGAAGATTGAGTTTGATGGTCTTTCCCTGACCATCACATCCAAGAACCTGGCAGTGGGAATCTCAGCTATCAACAGCAGCAGTTTTAGTGGAGCTAATTTCAGTGCCTCTATGGCTCCAAATTCCTCAGACCCTCAGGTACACTTGTTGATACCGTGTGTTAAGCTTAGTGTCAGGTTTTCTTTTTAGCCATAAGCGCTTACTACAAACAGGTATGCTGTATGTGTGCACATATGTGTGCCCATGTTTCTCCATGCCTTATGCAGGTGGGCTTGAACGGGACTTATTTATACATTATTGTGCTTCTTTGAACAATCTTGATTTCCAACAATTACTCCAAGGTGAGGAGAACTGGCATGCGGTGCTTTGTTAATTGGCCAGAGTTAGAGGCAGTGTTTAAAAAGACACCTCGCAAGGTAACTTGAAAAAATACCAGCCAAAAAGAATCCATGTCACACCCCTCTTCATCTTCCTCCCCTGGCTTCCTATAGCCACACGTATCAAATTCAAGGCCTTGATGCTCATTTACAAGAACAGCACCCCCCTACCTTAACAATCTCCTGAAGACTTGCGTTCCCTCACGCAATCTGCAATTGGTTAATGACCGACGCTTTGTAGTAGCTACTCATTGTGGCTCAAGGTCCATTTCCAGAACCTTCACACGAACTGTCCCTCAGTGGTGGAATGAACTTCCAACCTCAATCCAGACCACAGAATCTCTCACCATCTTCACAAAACAGCTAAAGTTTTTCGTGAGCAATTAACTAACCCCTGAAATGCTAATCCCACACACCTCTTGTACCTCTACTCTGCTTCTCTAGAACTCAAATATAAATCGTGTATGGTTGCACTACTTGTATTGTTCTCTGCTGGATATATCGCTTTGCTTGTATTTCCTCATTGGTAAGGTGCTTTGGATAAAAGCATCAGCTGAATGCTAACTAGCTATTGTGTATCCTACAGTGATAAACACAAGAAAATGGACAAAAATATGGGAGACAATTTTACAGATACAAACATATGGGTCAATTACACTATGTGGCCAAAAGTATGTGCACCCTTGACCATCACACCCATACTGAATGTGGTTCTTCCCCAAGGTTACTGCTATGGCCTTGGGACTGCAATTACCACATACAATTTTGCATTCTCCTTTTGTGAACAGTTTACTAATTCAACAAAGACAATGTAAAAACTATATTGAACTTTCTTTTACTTTCACACTATCCGGTGTCACCCAGGTGAGGACGGGTTCCCTTTTGAGTCTGGTTCATCTCAAGGTTTCTTCTTCATATCGTCTTAGCGAGTTTTTCCTTGCCACCGTCACCACCGGCTTGCTCAGTAGGGAAAAATTCACACACTTAAAATCTGTATCCTGTGTTTATATGTTTTTGTTAAAAGCGCTATAAAAATACAATTTAATTGAATTGAAATGCTAGTGTCCATAGTGTATGAATGTGTGTGTGAGCGTGTATGTGATTGTGCCCTGCGATGGACTGGCACCCTGTCCAGGGTGCACCCCGCCTTGTGCCCGATGCTCCCTGGGATAGGCTCCAGGTTCCCCCGTGACCCTGTAAAGGTGAATTCCTGCAAGGTGTCACGTTTCTGTGACGGCGGAGAATGAAGGCTGGACACAAACGTTATATGAACAATTCTTTATTTAAAAGCGAGGCAGGCAGTATTATCCAAAACGTAATCTAAAAGACAGTAATCCAGAACAGGTGAGGGTCGGGCGATCGTGCAGACAGACTCAATACAGGGCGAGGCAGAAAGCAGAATCGAAGTCACGCGATAACAGGGTCGGTACACGGAAACAGGAAACCTAAACTATAATGCAAGCTGGCAGCGGAGGAACCAGTACACTGAGCTAACTGTGACTATAACGTGACGGTGACCGTCTAACTTATACACGTTCATTCAAAACGCATGCAACTCATTCACAAATATCGCTCAATGAATTTTCCGCGCCGTGGGCTCCCCGGTGCACGGTATATATGCGTACATGATCAGCGCTGAAATGGCTAACAGCCGTGAGTACTTTAGGCACATGACCGATAAACACATGACTGACAGGGGAAGAGATAAGACAAACATAAACAAAGTCCACGTGTCGGAAATGTCACTGAAGTCCGCTCGAGAAAGAGATGGTGCAGTGCGCATGCGCACTGCCTCCAGGGGGAATCGTGACACAAGGCTGTTGACCAGGGCAAAGAAATATGATTGTTTCACCCCAATTTTAGCACCGCTCCATTGGCTCCCAGTCCATTTTAGGATTCAATTTAAGATTCTGTTGGTTGTTTTTAAAACTCTTAATGATCAAGTTTCATCTTATCTCAAAGATCTTCTTACACCACATTCATCTCACAAAAGTGAGTACACCCCTCACATTTTTTTTTGTAAATATTTGATGATATCTTTTCATGTGAAATTGTCAATATTTTGTGTGGCCACCATTATTTTCCAGCACTGCCTTAACCCTCTTGGGCATGGAGTTCACCAGAGCTTCACAGGTTGCGACTGGAGTCCTCTTCCACTCCTCCATGATGACATCACAAAGATTTTTCAGTTGCACCTTCAATTACCACTTTTAAAAGAGGCTTAAAACATATCTCTTCTCCCAGGTGTTTTAATCTAATTTTTACTATTGTCTGTCATTATTTGGTTTTGTTCTGTTTTCTATTTTACTTTTCTTTACTCTGTTCAGCACTTTGGTCAGCTTTGCTGTGTTAAATGTGCTTTATAAATAAAATGTACTTACTTACTAATTGAATTGAATAACAAATAAAATAATCTTCTAGTAAAAAATATATATATATATTTTTTGCAATCCCACTCTCTCTCTTCAGATTAATTTTGAGTCAGAGGTCCATAACTCCTTAGCTAGTGTCTCACTACCGGCCACTTTGCTTCATAACCTGAGTGAGGCTGATGTTGAGATCATCTCCAGAATTCACTTCATGTTCTTCAGCAAAACAGGGCTTTTCCAGGTGAGTGCTAAAGCCAAACAGTTTTACACTCTGTTCATTTATATTCTAATTTGGTTTGTTTTTCATTGCTAGCATGTAAAATTAAGCTATTCTGCACAATATTGAATACATACTGTTCCTCATAAGGAATTTCATTTAACATTTAATTTCTTTAAGTTTTGATGTGTATTTATATCTACAGCATTTTGGATCACTAATGGTAAGGTAATAGATTCCTTTTGATTGTGCGTACTAACATAACATACTTTATAACATGCATTGAAGGAGAATATTAGACATGCGTTGGGGGAAAATGCATTTGATCCCCTGCTGATTTTGTACGTTTGCCCACTGACAAAGAAATGATCAGTCTATAATTTTAATGGTAGGTGTATTTGAACAG
>JAFFST010002886.1:7340-18862 GCA_022414735.1 Noturus placidus | reverse complement strand
AGACTACTTGCCACGCCGACGGGACGTTCAGCCTGCCCGCTCATCTGTAGACGTGGCTCTATCTCCTGTCAGCCTCAACAAGTCCCCTCTTTTCCGCGACTTGCCGCCCGTGTTTGGGACGAACTTCCACTTGCCACGTCGACAGGACGTTCAGCCTACCCACTTGTTTCAGGATGTCGCTCTGCCTTCTTGTTCAGCTGAGGACGTCGCTCTGCCTTCCTGTTCAGCTTAGGACGTCGCTCTGCCTTCCTGTTCAGCTGAGGACATCGCTCTGCCTTTATGTTCAGCTGAGGACGTCACTCTGCCTTCCTGTTCAGCTTAGGACGTCGCACTGCCTTCCTGTTCAGCTGAGGACATTGCTCCGCTTTTCTACATTGCTGAGTTCTGCGCTCTGCCTTTCTGCTTGGCGGAGATCGTCGCTCTGCCTTCCTGCTTGGCGAAGGTAGTTAACAGCACCTAATCAGAATCAAAATGATGGTAAACAGTAAATAAAATAAAAAATATAGCAACTACAGCATAGAGACAGTAAGGGTTAACATACACCCTCTCAATAGTAAGGTGGTTGTGTGGAACAACAAACTTGAAACAGATTTGAGGCTGGAAAACACTAATTTACCACTTACCACGGACTATACTAGACAAAGCAAGACAATAAACTAAACCAGGAAGCAATACACTGAAGTAAAGCAAAACAAGAAACCAATCAAGCAAAACAGTAAAGCAAACAAATTCAGGTGAAGCAAAACAGCAGCGGTGTCACATGTAGAATATTTGGCTAGGGATTTGGCTTAGACAAGATTGAGATGCTTAACTCCCCACTCTTACCTTAATACAAAGATCAGAGTGTCAAACTAAATCTACCAAGTCCCAATGGGAAAAAGGGAGAGGTGGGTTGACCATTGGGTTGAACCAGATGCGAAGTTGTATGATTACTCACAGGTACCGCAGCTCGACAAACAGTATCTCACAAAAGGGAGTACACCCCTCAAATTTTTGTAAATATTTGATGATATCTTTTAATGTGACAACACTGAAGAAATGACACTTTGCTAGAATGTAAAGTAGTCAGTGTACAGTTTGTGTAACCGTGTAAATTTGCTTTCCCCTCAAAATAACTCAACACACAGCCATTAATGTCTAAACCGCTGGCAACAAAAGTGAGTACACCCCTAAGTGAAAATGTCCAAATTGGGCCAACGTGTCAATATTTATGTGGCCACCATTATTTTCCAGCACTGCCTTAACCCTCTTGGGCATTGAGTTCACCAGAGCTTCACAGATTGTCACTGGAGATTGTCACTCCTCCATGACAACATCACGAACCCGGTGGATGTTAGAGACCTTATGCTCCTCCACCTTCCGTTTGAGGATGCCCCACAGATGCGCAATAGTCTTGGAGGTATGTTTGGGGTCGTTATCATGGTGGAATACTGGATAATGCTCATGCTCTGCTTTAGTATGTCACAGTACATGTTGGCATTCATGGTTCCCTCAATAAACTGTAGCTCCCCAATGCCACCGTTCATTTGAGGATGCCCCACAGATGCTCAATAGGGTTTAGGTCTGGAGACATGCTTGGCCTGTCCATCACCTTCACCCTCAGCTTCTTTAGCAAGGCAGTGGTTGTCTTGGAGGTGTGTTTAGGGTTGTTATCATGCTGGAATATGGCCATGCGGCCCAGTCTCCGAAGGGAGGGGCTCATGCTCCGCATCAGAATGTCACAGTACATGTTGGCATTCATGGTACCCTCAATGAACTGTACCTCCCCAGTGCCAGCAGCACTCATGCAGCCCCAGACCATGACACTCCCACCACCATGCTTGACTGTAGGCAAGACACACTTTTGGGCGGCTGTGGATCAGTCGGTAGAGCGGGTTGTCCACTAATCCACTAATCGTAGGGTTGGCGGTTCGAATCCCGGCCCGGGTGATCCCATGCCGAAGCGTCCTTGGGCAAGACACTGAACCCTAAGTTGCCCCCAATGGCAGGCTAGCACCTTGCATGGCAGCTCTGCTACCATTGGTGTGTGAGTGTGGTCTCATTAGTAAGTCGCTTGTAAATGTAAAAATGATATTTCTGTAAAGCTGCTTTGAGACAATGTACCATTGTAAAAAGCGCTTTACAAATTGATAAATTAAATTAAATTAAATTACTTGTCTTTGTACTCCTCACCTGGTTGCCGCCAAACAATGCTTGACACCATCTGAACCAAATAAGTTTATCTTGGTTTATAAGTTTATCAGACCACAGGACATGGTACCAGTAATCCATGTCCTTAGCCTGCTTGTCTTCAGCAAACTGTTTGTGGGCTTTCTTGTTCATCATCTTTAGAAGAGGCTTCCTTCTGGGACGACAGCCATGCAGACCAATTTGATGCAGTGTGTGGCGTATGGTCTGAGCACTGACAGGCTGACCCCCCACCCCTTCAACCTCTGCAGCAATGCTGGAAGCATTGGACCAAGACGAGGCCTGTTCTGAGTGGAACCTGTCCTGTTAAACCGCTGTATGATCTTGGCCACCGTGCCGCAGCTCAGTGTCAGGGTCTTGGCAATCTTCTTATAGCCTAGGCCATCTTTATGTAGAGCAACAATAATTTTTTTCAGATCCTCAGCGAGTTCTTTGCCATGAGGTGCCATGTTGAACTTCCAGTGACCAGTATGAGGGAGTGTGAGAGTGATGACAACAAATTTAACACAGCTGCTCCCCATTCACACCTGAGACCTTGTAATACAAACAAGTCACATGACAATTGGTTTTCTTGTTACACAAGCTGTACACTCGCTACTTTACATTGTAGCAAAGTGTCATTTCTTCAGTGTTGTCACATTAAAAGATATCATCAAATATTTACACAAATTTGAGGGGTGTACTCACTTTTGTGAGATACTGTACACATCATTCAGCTAAATGTTGTGATCACTGAACGCGCTCTCCGGCGCCAACTTGCCACAATGCACGCTCCGCCAGCACCGTTCTATGACTATAAATAATCAAATTAGCCTTGAGATGTTCACCTCATTACACCGTGAGCAAGGCCTAAACGTACCTGAACGGAAATGGGAACTGGAAATGCCAGGGGAGCAAAAGACTCTGAATCACCAAGACACCGATGCACCGATGTCTTACTAAACAGTAGGCCTTATTTTTTTCTGTGTCAATCCGCACCTCTGCACAGCAAGCATAATCTAAAACGATAAAAGCACTTCTAAGTGTGTACATTTGTGTGTGCTTTGTGTTTGTCTAAAGCAGCTTCACTCTATGACAGTAAATTAAGAACTTTGTGTTTGTCAAAAGCAGCTTCACTTTATGGCAATAAAAAAAAGCAATTAGACACATTCCAGCTAAGCTTGCAAATCAGCTAAGCTTGCAAATCCCCTAAGCTTGCAAATCAGTGTCAAAAGAAGACATAAGAATTCTAGGAGTAAAGTACCAGATGGGGCTATAGGGTGAATTATGTGAAACAGTAAAAAAACCAAGATCTGGTAAAACTTTTAGAGGAAATACAACTGACAATGCATGTGCCACAAATATAAGGTATCATATGGATGTGAATAATTACTTAAGGCAATGGAGTCTGTTTCAAGAAAGACAAAGTGAAAGTCCCACCTATGGATAATTTTACTGCTTCAGAGAGTTATATAAAGACATGTTTTTGTATGTATAATTCAGACCCTCTGCAGACTGTCTCCCTTTATTGTTTCAATAAAGTTCATTTACTTTTTGACATCTACAAACCCTCTGTTTCTGAAGTTTTTTGACATAGGCTGGAAGGATTGATTTTCCTTGACAGAACTCTCATCAACTGGAGGTTACATTCTGCCACTGAGGATGACCCTAAACAGTGCAGCCTGGAGATTGCTGAGGATGGTGCCGCTTGAAGTACCATGGAAATGGTTTTTGACCTCAATTCCATATGGACATTCTCGCTGTGGTTGCTGTGTCTACAGTCACTGCTATGGCCTTAGGATTATCACATACAATTTTGCACTCAAGTCTCCTTTAGTGAACAGTGGACTAGTTAAAAAACAGACTTCATATAAAAAACCATAATGAACTTTCCTTTACTTTCACACTATCTGTTGTTACCCAGATGGGGATGGTTCCCTTCTGAGTCTGGTTCCTCTTAAGAGAGGAAGAGAGGAACTCTTAGGGAGTTTTTCCATGCCACCGTTGCCACCGGCTTGCTCAAAAGAGATAAATTCACACACTTAAAATCTGTATCCTGTGTTAATATGTTTCTGTAAAGCTGCTTTGAGACAATGTCCATTGTTAAAAGCACTATACAAATTAAATTGAATTGAATTGAATTCAATATGGCAACAACATACGATAATGAAACTGTGGTCTGTGGTATGTGCATTCATGAATTGAAAGACCTTCACTGAAAAAAAACAAAAAAAACAAAACAACAACAACTTGGCGTCTCTAAAAGTATATTTTCATTTTTTCACATTCAAAGTAAGAAAAACTGTCATTACTATTGGCAGACATTTTGCAATTACACCTTATTTTCTAAATGTTGTGCTTCAAGAGAAAGAATTAAGAATTAATAGTTGAAAGAATTAAATAGATACGTCACCCAGAATATGCTTGGATCTAATTTTTGTATGTATTTTGACTGATTAAATCCATCCACATACTTTTAATAATATATCTTTAAGAAGATATAACTTTTACATGCTTACTAGGTGGCAAAAAAAAAAAAAACTCATGGTCTGGAAAAGGCAGTAACAGGAATGTAATCTCATACATTTTGTTAATTTATTTTGACTATATGACACTTTCCCCCATTGTACACTATTTCCATACAGCAACAATTTACCAAATTGATCTTATTCAAGTAATAAAAATATATAATTTTAATGTAAATGTAATAATTTATGCTGAGGGATATGCAAGGGTCATGTATAAAAAGTTTCCTCAGACATAAAGAGAAATCTTCAAACAGCTCTTGTTTAACCCATAAACTAAAGTTTGGCTTATTTATTTATAGCAACCATGACCCATTCTCACATAAGCATTGAACTCCAAAGATTAACTAACATCTTTAAATACAGTAAAAGAAATGCACAAGTACTTGTTCAGTTTTTACAATACCGTTCTCATAACCTGTAATTCTGGGTTGCTGTATAGTAGCATGGAGAGAGCAGTAGGGAGTGTTTGTTCTTTCTTCCTGTCAGTAAATAAGACCTCCACAAATTCCTTCCAGAGGTCTCCTATAAATGCTTTCCTGTGAGGTAAACCAGCATTCCTGGAGAAAACCAAAATACAAAAGCTCTGGTTTACCGACATAAAGCTCACTATGAAGCAATTCTCAAGATGAGACCAGAAATCAACAGTTAGGTTTATGTAAATGTGTGTGTGTGTGTGTGTGTGTGTGTGTGTGTGTGTTGTCTGAATTTAAATAGCAAAAGGGGAATAACTAAATATACAGTAGCTATTTAGAGAATGAACAGCCCTTAGTGCTGTGGGAACAGTTCATCACCAGTAACCTCTGCCATAATTAGACTCTTGTTTACTTTACTTGAATATGGAATCACATTCTCTTTCAAGCTTTAAATATAACAGATTTTATTTATAGCATTCTTTAACAAACAAAAGAAGTATATTTTATATTAAAGTTAAAGACAGAGTATTAACTTCTGCAATTCCAGAGACATACTTTATCTACATGTTATATATATGAAATAATATTATTTATACAGTCAATAACATTTTTAAATACGCATTTAATACTTTTCTTTATATGACAGTATAATCATAAACTATCTGCTGTCTGGTTGCTTTTGGGTCTGGTTCCTCTCAAGGTTTCTTCCTCAGGCTGTCTCAGGGAGGTTTTCCTTACCATCGTCAAGTCTGTCTTGCAGATTAGGGATTAAAATCTAAATCTGAATTTTTTGTGAAACTGCTTTATGAGAATGTCTATTGTTAATATAACTATAAGAAATAAAATAACTTACACAATCATGCGTTAACAGTTGCTGAAATACTTCTAGATGAACAGGAAAGTCATAGTGCATATAATGTATGTTAATTTGCAGTGATTTACATGTGATTGGACTTTGGGGGAGGGTGGGAGACACACACACAAGGCCAGTTTACATGTTCATAACAGAAATAACATTAAGTGCACTAGCCAACCAGGTTCCTTCATATAGAAATATTATATGACACACAATTACAGGTCTACTCGCTGTTAACTGAATAAACTCACTGTATTCTTGAAACAAATCTTACCTTCATTACTAGGTGTAGCATTATTACATTATGGCCTACAATACCGTGCAGACTTGTGTAGGGCATGATTACATTTCAACTTTGGAGAAGAATTGCAGCTTTTTGGATTCAGGCAAATCCATCACATTCCTCTTGCATTCAACCAGGCTCAGTACTATGCACTTTTGCAAGGCCTAGCAAATCTTAGGATTCCAAGGACTGCTGGAGCCAAGGATTGCTGAATCCTAGCAAATGGTTGTTGAGTTTGTTGGATTAGTCAGGGTTATGTGATGCATTCCATGTAACATTGTCATGAACTTTATATGAGCATTTTATATTGTGCTTTCTTGCGTTCATTTAGCAAATATAACATCTGCACTGTCAGATATCAACAGTCCTGTCACTATTAATATGCATATTGAAACATGCAATATGATCACAAAAACTTTGAACATCCGAAGGACATCTTCACCTCTACACACTGTGGCAATTTTAACAGACAGAGCACTCACTGTAACAGTACTATAACCATTTGTTGTTTAGAAATATAGCTCAAGGGGAAGTGTGCTCACCTTCATATGCCAACATATAGGATACATTCCAGTGTTTTTGGTGAATTTTATATTTTATATATATATATATATATATATATATATATATATATATATATGCTTCCTTCCATTTAAAAACAGTTTTAGATTTTATTTCAAAATATAAGTCATATTTATCTACAACCCCATAATAACAGTTGGTGAACCCATCATGTTGTGCAGTAGTGTGTGATTTGTAAAGAGTGCAAACACATATAGTCTTCTTTGCATTCCTCACATTTCTTCAGGAACTGTTTCTCCTCTGTTTCACTTTAGCTTTATATTGTTTTTTGAATATTCTTGGAGACAACCTCAGGGTTGTATTTTCACCTCTGCAGAATACATAAGATTTACATGTGATTCTTTATCTAGTAATATTAAGTAATAACTATAAAACATGTTATTAAAATATCTGTTTACATTTCAAAAGAAATATTGTTAGATTTTGATCCATGTACTGGTTACCTGTGGGAGCAGAACTTCATGCACTCTGTGTCTCTCTTGTTTGTGCAAAAGCATCGTTCCAATTGTCTTCTTAGGCGCATTTGAAGGAATCCGAGACCATATGGAATTACTTGACTGAAAAGAATATGTGAAAATGTATATATAGACACTCAGCAAAAAAAAAAAAACTTCCTCTCACATTCAACTGCTTTTATTTCCAGCAAATTTCTTAATGTGTGTAAATATTTCTATTAGCATAAAAACATTCAACAACTGAGACAAAAACTGAACAAGATTCACAGACATTTGACAAACACAAATGGAATAATGAGTCCCTGAACAAAAGGGGGTCAATATTAAAAGTAATAGAACGTATGTGGAGGCCAGCAGCTGCTTTAAGTACTACAGTGCATCTCATCCTCATTGACTGCACCAGATTAGTCAATTCTTGCTGTGAGATGTTACCTTACTTTTCCAACAAGACATTTGCATTTTCTCGATCACGTCTGGGGGGAAGGATGCAGGTGAGCAGGAACCTTAGGCATCTTTCTTCTGGTGTTTTTCAGAGTATATAGAAAGGTCTCTTTAGTGTCCTAAGTTATAATAACTGTGACCTTATTTGACTTCCGTCTGTAAACTGTTAGTGTCTTAAGGACTGTTCCACAGTTGCATGTGCAATAATTGTTTATGGTTCATTGAACAAGCATGAAAAACATTGTTTAAAGATTTATAAGTGCTTATTTGGATTTTACAAAATAATCAATACATTATTTGAAAAATATTGGATACATTTACCTATATTCAAGATATTTTTACGTTCTAAGATTTTTTTTTTTGTCGTGTGTAAGCAAATACCATTAATCACGTTGGACATCAGTTTTGGGAATTTTAGCCAAACCATTATACAAATGATCAAGACCAAATGATGCGTGGTTATATCAACAGTAGTCAATACAATTTTGTGTTAGACCTAAAATATGTAAACATTTAAATAAAAAAAAATCAAGCTTTTTCAGTCTGTAATAATCAGATATTAGCAGGTTGAAACTGAATGTTTTTTCATTTAAAATTCCTAAACTACGTTTTTTTTTCTCCCCAAGCAAAGGCAGGTTCTAGTGTCCAAGAAAATACCTTAATGTGACTGGTTTGTTATACCAGTTATTATACTGTGCGGTTGTGTCTAGGTTTACTCAGTGTTAATCAGTGTTAGTCATGTACCTGGGTGTGTTGACCCAAACAATTCCAATGTGGCAGAAGTACACACACTCCCTGTCCTTCAGGTTTTCACAGGAGCAGCGTTTCTCACGATCATGAGCCTTATGCTTGAGCTGTGGGGATAAGCCTCTTCGTGTGTGAGACTCAGGGACTTGCAGTGATGCTGTGAAGACTGTGGAATAGGAAGAGTTGAAAGACTCTTTGGTCAACAAATATCTGCTTGGAACCTTTCATGAACATTTACAACATTTGTTTTGTCTTTTCCTGATGAGGTTTGTTTGGCTGGACCACATTTTTGTGGACATAAAAATCTGATCTGTTCAAATCAGACCTGAGCCACTTTCACAATGTGATAGATCAGATACATGTCTGATTAGTGGCCATGTGAAAGGAATCAGCTAGTGTGGGCAGTACAGTGTGACAACAATAAGGGACAGCAACTGTATTTAGTGGGAGGATGGGGAAATTCATGATTAACTTCAATTTAGGGAAATGAATCAATTGCTATGGCATCATGTTTGAAACAGTAGATAAAGCGCAGCCAAAAACAAACAATACCAAAGAAATACTCTTCTATATAAATATTCAGTGAATTCTTTTACGCCAGGTCCAAAGTCAGACCCCAGGACCAAATGTGGCCCTCAAACAGATGGTAATTCGAATGGACGATCGGTGACCCGATGGCCAACACGTTCCAGGTTTTCTCTTTCACCTGATGTTGGCATCCATGAACAAGGATCAATGTTAATGGATGCCACCAAAAAACGATGTTTAAAACAATATTTCTCTCTCTCTCTTTATACACATGCTACACACGAGATAGCAGTGATCCATCCTGATGCCCTACTCCTCATCACTTGGAAATCACTCACTGCTATCTGGATAAGTTCAACAAGACTTCAATGGCTGTATTCCTTCCATTTTTTGTGTATTCTTGCATCACTGCTTGTTTGCTGTATTTCATCCATCCAAAGTCCAATTTCAATCCTTGCGTGTGTTACTTTTTACCCTCCAGCACATTAAAAAGATGCTATAAAGATATGAGCAATCTAAAAAATTATTTAAATAATAAATCCAAATTAAACATCTAATGTAGCCCAAATGAACAATTTTCACATAATCAGGTTAGGTTTAAATTGCATGCACATGCACATAAATGCATACATTTTTTGTCTAAAATTTTGTCAATTTTTTTTATAGAAAAAAAACACTGGTGTGAAAATATACTATAATCGCTGGCTAACTAATGATTGGCTTGTAACTCATTATGTGCATTATATACTACTGTGCATTTTGCCTTTACTGATTGCATTACAGACAAACACAAGCTGTTTAATGGCTTCATGTAACTAAACTTCATGTAAATCAATGTGCAGTTTATTAAGTCAATCATATAATCATCACCCATATTCCAGACACTGGTCAGAGAACAGGCAGAAAACAGTAAACTAGGATAATCCATAATCTTTAAACTGGAAACACAAGCGAGGATTCAAATCAGGCAATAACAGACATGCTTTTTTTTAATTTTTATTTTTTTTAAAGACACGAGACTCAGGTTTAATGAGAAGGATGCATGATGAGACTTTGCAAGGGGCAATAAATAGACAAACTAATCAGGAACTACACATAAAGCATGTGAACAATATGGAGATAAACCAGCGTGCAACTGCAGCAATTGGCAATTACAGCTTTGGCATGTGCTGAGAAGGGGAATTTTTCGCCAGTTGGAAAATTTGTCTCTTTGCAAAAAATGCAATCTACGACATCTATTTTTAACCAAATCACTAAATATCACAGGGAAATCAAACCCACAATGCCCAAGAACTTTATCTGCATCGAACTAATTTAAGGGTTACCAATCAATGAGAGTGAATACTTATGCAGTCCCATCTTTATATATTTTTTTTTACATTCAAAAATCCACATCCCAACACTTCAAAATTATGAGTTATTTTATGTAGCTACATATAATCCCCATTAAATTCCAGATTATAACACTCCAAGAGCTTGAATAATTATGGAAGGCACTCTATGTGCAACATATTCTTCTTTTTCTTCCCTTTGATATTCAGAACTTAACCTGGAGCCTGAAACGGTGAATAAATACAATTTTGTTTCATGGTTCACATGTACTAGCATTGTCACTTGTTATTTTTAACTTACTGCTGTTATAGGTGTCAAACACTTCAGCAACTTCAACAAGATCTTCAAAGTCTCTCAGACATTCACAATCCACCAAGTTTAGTCTTATTGACTGAGTCTGGTTCTGACTCGAAACTCATATGCATTACTACACTTACTACAGGCTATCAGTCAATCTCTGTGTTACCATAGCAACACGCAACTCTCTCCTGGCTTCTTTGGTATCTGTTTTAGTTGATGGAACAAAATAAACAAAATATTTGAACATATTGTCTGTGAAATGTCAGTTACTTAATATTAATATCTTGTGTATAGAACTAGTGTATAAAAGCAACATCACACACACTGCTGTGCTGAATATCAGCATGGTATATATTCAGTATAACAGCACTCTTGCTCATTTGATATTACATCTTAAATATAATTTTTAAATATAAATCTGCCCAGGAACATAAACAATTGTTCTTTCCTGATGACACTGTCTGATGAGAGCACAGTGTTTAAGGTTGCAGAGGTAGTGCATTGCTTTGAAATCAATTGTACAATTTCATTTTGCCAAGCAACAGTTTCTTGTAGCACATCTTTCATTCTGTTTGTCACGATTCTAAGGACTCTGGACTCCATTTCCCATCAGCCACCGCAAGTCACATGTTTTTCTGCACCTGATTCACGTTTTGGTTAATGAGCACTGGGGTGTATATATAGTTGGGTTTTTCACTTAGTCTGGGTCTTTCGTTGAATGTAATTGTGTTTAGACTCTTGTTCTATGTCTCTCGGTGTTCTGTGTCATGCCCGTGTTTTTCATGTTTAGTCTTAGTGTTAGATTCATGCCATAGTGTTCACGTAGCTTAGTGTTTGTTTCTTGTTTTTGTTCGTTGCACAATAAACCGTTTAAAAATCCCGCGATTGCAT